>BJCM01052851.1:0-12689 GCA_018326385.1 Flaveria bidentis | reverse complement strand
ACCAGCCGTGCGACTGAGAAGGTGCGATTGGTTCAGTCGTACGATTGAACCATACACATGGTTCAATCGTATGAATGGGCCCAACCGCATCTAATATAGGCCGATGCCTATATATACCAGTTTCAATGTGTAGAAAGTAAGGATTTTGGAAAGGATCTTGGAATAGGGTTCCGAGAGTGAGTCTGCCCGGATGAGAGGGGAGATCATGCTCGATCTTCCCCTTGCCAAGAGTCTTGATTCTTATGTTGTAACGAGCTTGTAATCATTAGGTTTTATCAATGAAATCATTCGATTATAGTTCCTATTATTGTTTGTCTCTTGGTTTGTGCTGTTTATCCTTCCGTCAAGATTATGCTCGGATGTTTATCGATCCAAAAGACGACTTCACAATCTATCATGTTCTAAGCTTAAATCATACATTCTAAGCCTTAGAAACACAACCATAACATCAACAAGCATGAACATAGATCAAAATCACACCATACCCGCAACATATACACAATCAAACATTTGGGTATGAAACCCTAATTTTATAAAAAGTTCAATCATGCATTTCCAGCCCCAAAACTAGTTAAAACATGTAAAAAGAGGGGTTCTAGAACTCACCTTAACTGCCTCTTGGGTATGACTTCCTTCAAAACCCGTTTCCTACAAGTTCACACCTAGAAACCCACCACAACACACACCCAAACACACACCAATACACATAAGCATACAACCGAGGATCAAACCAGTCAAGAACATCATAAACACATAAATTCTTACCTTGAATTTAACTTTTTAGCTCTTGTTTTTCTTCAACCCAAAGTTTCAGCTCCTTTTCTTTCTCTCTGTAAAAGTATCCGAATTTTGTGTAAAGAGAGTGATGGGCAGCCATCACCTTTTACACCCACTTTTCAAACCTTTTGTCCTTTTTGACCCTTTTTACCCCTTAACTTGGGTAAATTATCTTTTCTTTCTTTTTCTTCACTTAATTCTTTCTTTACTAACTTTAAAGAAATAACCGGGTGTTACACTGAGGACGGGCTGGTGCTTCTTCTCTAATGGTAATCGTGGATGGTTCCTCGCGACGCAAGTGTGCAGGCTGCCATGGATTTTCATCTTCATCAATAAACTTCCATCCTTCATCACCAAACTGGGCAACCAAATTCATATTTTCCTGCATTGATGTGCTAATAACCATCGTAGGGAATAAAGGTGTTAATCCTAAAATAATATCATTAGTCATGAAATAAAAAGGCAAAGCCAACTATGTAATGAAAGAACAACCATGGATACAACTAGCAGGTTTTGTTCTGATGCATGATGAGATGAATTATGCCATAGCATAAGCTAGATTACAAGGCACTTGTTTGATTAAAGAATATAAGAAAAACAAATCCTTATAGGTCACCACACCCCTATTGTTTTTCCTACTAGAGATCGAATGTGAAATCACATGGTGAAAATAATGATGAAGGAGATCTCGTAGCTGTATACTCATCAATTGCTTTGTGGAATGATTTCCCATGCTAGAAAGTAGATAATGTTCCTTGATCAACCTTTTTTAAACTTTTAAGAAATGGCGATCTTTTCAACTCAAATTTAGTATAAATGCCAAGTGCACCCCCAAGCTAAACAACAGATAACTTGCACTCCTTACCTTCCAATTGGAAAGAAATAGCAATCTTATCATGTAAGTCAGTGACCGGGAGAGCAAACTATTCAGTAGAACAAAATTCCAACACTAGCTCTTTGTACTAAGGCTGACGTATCGAGAAGAAACGTTGCTATGTTTTCGTGAGCATTGCTTCAACACGAGCCTTCTCTCCAAGAGCTTCCAAGGCGGACATGCAAATTGTTCATGATGGCTCAAAGTTTCTTAAGCATATGGCTTGATATTGCCTAGCCCTCTTGCTGCCTTGCTCAAATTAAAGAAACCAATAAAGATTGTCATTACCATCACCTGCAAAAATGAAAATGTGAGATAATGATTTAAACAATACATGTGTGTATATATACACATACACACACATACATCACCAGACACGCGCCAAAATATTATAAACCCAAAATTGATGAACAGACATCACAAAATATTCAAACAATAACTACAAAACTTGTGAGACATATTATACTAAGTTACAACCTTCAAGACACAAAAATAAATTTGATAACATGCTTTAAACATTATCTCATGAGTTTATTCCAAATATGAAATAGACAAAAACTCTAATAAATCATCAAAAAAATGATACCATCTAGGAGTGAGTTCATTATCGCCATGCTAACCAAAAACAAATTGAACAAAAGGAGGTTACACACATCGCTAGAGCTAATTTGTTGAATTCAATTAAGAACAATAAAAAACACACGTCATCAAACTAAAACAACATGATACATCTTCATTTCAATCAATACACTAACAAGATACAAGTATCCAAAGCCTATTTAACCCAAAATAAGATATTAAACATCATATTACAGTTCAAGTTCACTAAAATAAATCAATTCATCAAACTTTCCATCTCAAACTAGCATGAAGATGCCTTGAATCTAACAAAAATCAACCACGATAGGGGTGGTTGTGGTGATGTGGGGGACATGAGTTGGGGGATGATAGGTGACTGGGGTAGAGTGATTGAGTGGTTGTTGCAGTGGTGGGAGGTATTGCAAGTGGTGGTTGGCTCGCGAGGGGTTGCTACGAGATAGTGGGTGGTCGGGTTGAGGGCTGCGGGTGGAGGTAGGTTTAGTGGTGAAGGTGAAGATGGAGAGGGTATGAAGAAGAAGATGGAAAAGATGTCTGATGTTCAAACATTAGGGTTTCAGGGCTATTTGATAAAACTGACTCTGTAAGATCTGATTGAGTCAGAAGCTAACCTAGTAAGAAGTTCTGACCGAGTCTGAATCTGACTGAAACTTGGCTGTTTGATTTAGTATCTGACTGACTTTGCTAAACGAGAAAAATAAACCAACTAATCTTCTCTAACTTTCCAGACATTCTTTGAAGCACACAAAATTTTATCGGTGATTTAACAATCTAATTTAAACGCTCTAACAATCAAAATTTTATGTTAACCACTCTTTAACACCACCCCTAAACTCACCTACCCACTGATATAAATCACCAAGTCATCATCTTCTTCAAATACCCTCTTCACCTCATTTCAATCATCTTCCCCAATTTTCTCTGTTCATTCAACATTCACGACCTTCGATCACCATGGAAATTGCAGACCTCAATCTCATCGGTGATTTAGAAGCCGACATGAACGCCATCGCCACCAAGGGGAGCCACAATTGGAGAAGGGAGTCACTCAGGAGAAGGGGTGAACACCGAAGAAGGGCGACACGCAGGAGAAGGGGCGATACGTATGAGAAGGGGCAGCGACCGATCGTAGGCGTGAGGGGTCGATCGAACTTGAGTCGTGCAGGGGATGGGGTCAGCCGAACTTGGGTCACGCAGGGGAGGGGGGATCAACGCAGGGGTGCAGTGGGTCAGCATTATGATAATTCAGGTCTGGGTCAGATGTTTTGACCCTGTCAGCTCGGGTTTTACGCACATCAAACAGGCTGACCGAGTCAGCCGGTCAGCCGGGTCAACCGAAATCAAACACCCCCTTCATTTATTTAGTGTTGACTAGGGTGTTTGACCAAATCATATGATATGGCCAAGACAAAAAAAGTAATAGTGTTTTTAAAATCATTTACAATGCAAAAGTCAAGGTCATGACCCATTTAATCATGATCATAACAAATATACTTTTAAAAAATTCTAACTTAATAAAACAAATTTATCTTATCATTAATTTTTTTCATTGGCTTAATTATAATTACGTAATATATATATATATTTGTTTTTTATAATAAAAAAAATTATTTATTTATATTTTTTTAAATTAAACGGGTTGACCAAATATATTAATTTCGATACTTAGTTGTCGGCTTTCCTAATGCTTAGCATAATAACCAAAGAGATACTTACCAAGTTATATGGTTAATCGAATCTCTAGTTTGATCATACTACAAGAAAAACAATGATTTTATAAACATCAAAATAATTTAGAACCCGCAAAAAGAGGAAATACAATACTAAAATGTGTTCAAACCATCGGGTGAAGATTTAGAACCTCCAATTCTAAACATCAATATAACTTAGAACCCGCTTAGTTTATTAATGAGTCCTTAGCTTGACTCAACCTTACATTAATTGATTTTGGGGTGTAGATCCAAAACCTCCAATTCCTCATCCACCAAGCCTTTAATGTAATGTTTCAATTGATGACCATTCACTTTGAAAAGTATTTTGTTCGGTTGTTTTATTTCAACAGTGGCACATGGAAATAGTGGTTTCAAAAGGTAAGGACTTGTCCATCATGATTTTATTTCCTGGAAACAACTAAAGTCTTGAATTGTAAAGCAAGACATGCTCCCCACACTTGGAATTTTTTGTTATCCTTCAAGTGGTTGTCGTGTAATTGCTTTGTTCATTCCTTGTAGATTCGAGAGTTCTCGTAAGCTTGGTTCCTTAATTCTTTAGGCTTGTGAACCTACAACCATCTGTTTTCACCTGCACATCTTAAGTCAAGATTAACTAATTTTAAATCCCAATATGCTTTATGCTCAAGTTGAAATGGTAGATGACAAAATTTTCTTTAAACCAATTTAAATGGAGTTGTGCCTATTGGTATTTTGTAAGTGGTTAGAAAAGCCCATAGAGTGTCCTCTAACTTATCTGACCAAATCTTTCGGTTTTGCCCCACTGTTCGCTCAAGAATGCGTTTAAGGCCTCGATTAGTGACTTATACTTGTCCACTCATTTGTGGATGATACAAATTTGAAAATCTATGGTGAACACCATAGTGTGATAAAGCTTTTACAAGTAGAGAGTTACAAAAATAAGTGCCTCGATCACTAATTAAGGCCTTGGGGTTCCAAACCATGTGAACATTTTTTTAAAACTTCACGACAACCCTAGCATCGTTTGTAGGCAAAGCTTACACTTGCACCTATTTTGAGACATAATCTACAACAACTAGAATGTATTTGTGTCCTCATGAAGATGGGAATGGTCCCATGAAGTTGATGCCCCAAATGTCAAAGACCTCACATACTTGAATATAGTTTTAAGGCATCTCATCATGGGACGAGATGTTACCTGCTCGTTGGCAAGCATCACATGCTTTAACCAACGCATAAGCATCCTTAAAAATGGTGGGCCAATAGAATCAGGAATCGTAAACCTTCTTGGCGGTGTAATTATCTCCATGATGCCCACAAGTGGGTCCTTCATGACAATGACAAATAATGCTCAATGCCTTACTTATATGAACACATCTTCTCACCACTTGATTTGCACATACCTTAAATAGATGGGATCTTCCCAAAAAAAATGCTTTAAGTCAGTAAAGAACTTCTCCTTCAGTTGATAAGTTATTCCTTTAACAAGAAGCTCACCCGCAATCTGCAAACCAAGGATGATCATCAATATCTTAAACTTGTAAAAGAAACTCATTGGGAAATTGGCTTTTATGTGGGATTCCTAAAGAGTTTCTAAATATGGATTCTCAAAACAAGAAAGATGGTCAGCCACGACATTCTCAGCTCCTTTTTTGTCTTGTATATCTATATCGCACTCTTGTATAAGCAAAATCCATCAAAATAACCTTGGTTTTGCATTTTTTTTCCAAAAAAATACCTAAGGGTTGCATGATCAATATAAACAATAGTTTTTGATAAGATAAGGTAGGAAAAAATTTTTCAAAAGCAAAAACCACTGTAAGCAATTCTTTTTCGGTCGTTGTGTAGTTCTCTTGAGCATTATTGAGAGTCTTGCTTGCGTAGTAGATTAGATGAAAAAGCTTTTCCTTTTGTTGCCCTAAAACCACTCCAATTGCATAGTCACTAGCATCACATATTAATTCAAATAGGAAATTCCAATTTGGGGATACCATTATGGGTGCATTTATCAATTTTTCTCTTAAGAAGTTAAATGCAACTAACCATGCATCATTAAAGACAAAAGGCACATCTTTTTCAAGAAATTGGGTCATAGGTCTTGAAATATTTGAAAAATCTTTGATAAAACGTCTATAAAAACTGGCATAACCTAAGAAACTCCTTATTGCCATAACCAAATTGGGTGGTGGTAGTTTTGAAATTGTTTCCACTTTTTCCCTATCTACCAGTAGCCCTGCATTGGAAATGTTATGACCTAAGACAATTCCTTTCTTCACCATGAAGTGGCATTTTCCTAATTCAAAACAAGAATTGATTCCTCTTATCTTAAGAGCATCCTTTCCAAATTACTTAAACAATGATCAAATAAATTTCCAAATACCAAGAAATCATCCATGAACACCTCTATTGAATCTTCGATCATGTCATGGAATATGGCAACCAAACATCTTTGAAACATGGTTGACACATTACATAACCCAAATGGCATCCTTCTATATGTGAAAGTGTCATAAGGACATGTAAATGTCATCTTTTCTTGGTCCTCGGGTGCAATTGGAATTTGAAAATATCCTGAAAAACCATCAAGAAAACAATAGAACATATTCCCAGATAAACGTTCTAATATTTGATCAATGAAAGGTAAAGGAAAATGATCTTTTCTTGTTGCATCACCGAGCTTGCGGTAATCGATGCAAACTCTCCCACCAATGTCGGTTCTTGTATGAATAAGCTCATTCTTGTCATTTATCACCACCGTCATGCCTACTTTCTTCGGTACCACTTGAACTGGACTAACTAATAGGGAATCAAAAATTGAATAGATTAAGCCCACATCAAGTAGCTTGATTATTTCCTTCTTCATAACTTCTTGCATGTTAAGGTTAAGGTTAAGGCGATGTTGATGTTGTACCATCGGCTTATAATCATCTTCCATTAAGATCATATGGGTATAAAAGGAAGGGTGTATTCCTTTTATATCCATGATCTTCCAAGCCATAGCTTTCTTATACGTCTTTAACACCTTAGCTTCACCTAATCATCATTCATCAAATCGGAAGCAATAATGATGGGTAATTTGGAATCATCATCCAAGTAGGCATACTCCAAATGAGATGGTAGCTCCTTAAGTTCCATTGACAGTGGTTCCTCAACAGATGGTGTAGCCTTAATTGCTTCATCTCTTTCTATTACTTTCAAATACTTTCAGACTTGAGGTGGTTCATTGGTTGACAAGCAAGCTAACTCGTCAACAATTTTCATGTGACAAAGGTCAACGTTTTCCCAATCAAGCCATTGTGTCTCCAAAGCAATTTGAAATTGTTTCCACTTTCCTATAATGAATCATCATGATTTTGTGAATGTTGAAGGGAACTTTTGATAACAAGAACCACATCTTCCTTATCAACCCTTAGAGTTAATTTACAATTGAAGAACAAGTTTAGGTTGGACTCACCATAGATTAGTTTTTGTTTATGTTTAATTGTAATAGGTTATATGTTAGATTAATTTTGTAAGTATTTTAGTTATTTGAGTTTTGCTGCCTAGCAAAAGTATAAGTGAAACTATAGTTTCAATCATAGTCAACTGTGACTTTCACCTGGCGAAACTATGTTTCTCAGCCGGGCGAAACTAGGCTTGGGAACGATAGTTCCGGTGATAGTGAAACTATCAACGAAACTATCAACTCTATATATAAAATTTGTTTAATTCATTGTAGCAACTCTTGCAAAACCCTTTCGTGTTATCATTGTTGCAACACTACTTTGAAAGCTGGACTTTCATCGAAATATTATTGAGATTTTATTCTACTGTTTGTATTGGATTTGATTGTGTCATTTTGAATACGTTTTCTATTATGTGTTTGGTATTGATATTGAATGATACTCTCAATAAATTGTACTATGATTCGATCAGTTTGGACCAACAAAAAGGTATCAAAGCCTTTATGCTGTTGATTGTTTGGGGTTTTTGGTTGGTTGAGTTCAATATCACTAGTTCATTAATTTCGGATCCAATTTGAGTGTATTTAATATGTAATTCGAGTGAAATTGGTTAGTTCTTGGTTGGGAAAGCCTTGGTAATCATAAGATCTCAATTTTATTGAGATTTGAGTGATTTTGGATTGATTTCGTGTTGAAATTATTTTTTTGAATCATCTTGCGAAAGTACTGTTCTTTCAGTGAAACTGTGATCTCCGGTCACCGAAACTATGTGTGTTTGCTTATTGTGATTGGTTTTGTAATGTCAGCGAAGGTACTATCATTGAATGAAAGTTCAACAGTGCTTGTGAACCATTATAAAGCGAAATTGCTGTCGAATTTACATTTGAACGAAAGTCATGATAGTTTCGAGAGAATCTGTCTGCCTAAACTAGCATAATCAAGTAGTTGGCTAGCGAAACTGCTACCGAAATTGTTAGTGAAAGTAGCAGCGAAATTACCCGTTCCAGCAAAACTATCAATTCTTTTGTGAAACTACCATCTCAAAGATGACTACTCTCACCCTTGCTGATTTGGAGAGTGTGGCACCCAATAGACCCCCGAGGCTGATCTATGGAGACAATTTTGAAGATTGGAAGAGATTTCTAAAAGCATTCTTTTACTACATAGATCATAATCAGTGAGAATCAATCATCTCTGGTCTACACATTCTGACTACACCTGTTGCGGATGTAGTCTCTTAAATCAAGGACCCAGCCACATTAATGGAAAAGGATCTGAAGTTGATTGACATGGATCAAAAATCATTTGGAGCACTAACTTTATGCCTCGCACTAGATATTTACAACCACTATGCTGAACACAAGATTGCTAAGTCTCTTTATGATGTTCTTTGTGAATTTTACGATGGAAATAATGAGTTAGTGAAAGATAAAGGTAAACAAGCTGAGAAGGAGTTCAACTCATTTGTGGGTTACAAAAATAAGAGTCTTACTAATTTGACAAACCGTTTTTTGACTGTCTTAAACACGTTAAAGAAGTATGATGAAAAACTCTCAAATAGTGAACAAGTGAACAAGATGTTGGATTCACTTCCACCACAATGGAGTCTACAAGTGAGGATGCTGAAACAAGAGAGAGGGTTTAATGATTAAAAGCTTATGGACATTATCAACAAGCTTAAATCATTTGAATTAGACATGTAGAGAAGGGAGTTTAATCAGTCCATGATGCCATCATCTAGGTTTCTACAGAATGTTGCATTCCTTACTTCCACTGCAAACTCACTAATGCAAGCATCAAGACAAGGAGGTGTGAACACAAATGTCTCATTTGATCAACTTGGAGGTGGTATTAACTCCGTTAGAGATCAAGCTAACTAAAAAGATATTTCTGGAATGTCAATCCCATCTGAAACAATGGCACTGTTGGCATGTTTGTGCAAAGTTATAAGGCATTGGTGGCTGAAGAACTAAAAGGGAAAAGGATGACTATGGAAGACATGTATCAGGTAGATCCAGATGATTTAGAAAAAACTAACATACAGTGGCAAATAGCGATGTTGACTCTTAGAGAAGAAGGTTTATGGAAAGAACAAGAAGGAAGAACTTTGGAGGTCAAAACTCCAACTCTAAGTTTGGTTTTGATAAATCCAAGTTGAGATGTTTCAACTACAAGCAGTTAGGACATTTCAAAAGAGAATGTCCATTTATAATTTTCATAGATCCAAGCAACTCTAGAGTTCCAAGACTAGTTTCAAGTGGAGAAAAGGATGAAAGTAAACAGAAGAAAGAGACAGCTTTGATTCAAGCTTTATATGGAGTGTAGAAGCTGAGGAAACTAAAGAAGAAATCAATCAAGTTCTTGTTGTTGAGATTATAGAAGAGGAGGAGAATGTGGAAGAGTTTGATCCGTTCAAGGAATTCAGAAGTGAAGCTATAGTATCTCAGGGTGTTAAGAATGAGAGGAAGGAGTTTGTTAAGAAGAATGAGACTAGAAATTTAATGGGTGATGATTTGAAAGAAGATGAAGGTGAGAGGGTAAAGACAACATGGAACCAGACAAAAGAGAAGAGCAAAAAGATGAATGATGCTACATCCATGTTGAGGAAAAAATGAAGAGTACTCCAGTGTGTTAATGTGAAAAGGCTCTGCCAGCTAAGAATGTGGTGATGGGCCTCCCTTATCAGGTAATACAAGATATGTGTTCATCTTCTTGCAAGATAAGCTTATTTGGTGTGTATAAAGTAAATCATCTATTGCTTGACAATGAGAAGGACTTAAAATGAATTGCAAGACCGGTGAAGAGGGTCACTTACAACACAACAACACAAAGAGGAGAACAACTAAACTTTATCTAACAGTAAACTAGATTAACCACAGGTAAAGACACTAAAAACACAAGTAATTAAGAGACAGAACACAAGAGTAGAATACACAAGAGTATGGTTTTCAAGATTGCAGTATATTGCTTTCTCAATGTTCTATTACAAGTGTTACAAAACATATGTGAAAGATACAAGAACATGAGATACTTATACTACATCCTACAACCGGTCATACAATGAAAGTCAATTGGATACAATTGACTAGACACAAAACAAAATCAATTGTAGAGTCAAAAGGCAGATTGCCTTTTGACTAGTGACTATGACATACCATAGCTCACATCCTTATCTATTACAGAAAGGATAAAGTACATGAAGTAGAAAGTTATAGACTCAATACCTCAATGTACAGTTACCAAAAGCATGGACCTTTTGACCAACTCATGTAAGTTGGTGACTTTACAAAGTTGCAGCGGAAATGGGTCCAGCTTTATGGAAAAGTACATCAGATAAAGCATGTTACTAAAAGTCTTCAGAAGACATTTGTCTCTGAAGCTTCGGAAGACTTCATCTTTGGCTTTGGAAGATATTGGTCTTGGCTTTGGAAGATTATACACTTAGAGTATTTTCTGTTGCATGTGTAAAACTTCCTAAGCATTCTTCTTCATTGCACTTGTGCAACATGCAGAATAGACTTTGGATGTTTGGGTTGCATCAGCCTCTTCATATATTCTCTACAAACTCCCCCTAGGCTGATGCTACCAAAACACTTAGTAGACTTCAGATATCAACTGACCTCATTAGATTGATCACCATTCCTTTCTTCATGAGGTGATCAGGATCCTTCAGATTATCAAAATGTCTTCTCATGTCAAAGAGATCATACAGAGGCAACTAAAACATGTCTTGCCAAGGGTAGATGTCTTTAGTGCCTTGATATCTAATGACATGCCATCTTTCTAGATTTGTGGTGTATGTCCAGGACAAGATGGGTCTTCCTAATGCTAGAGGAGCTGTTTGAATGGGAGTTGATGTAGCATCCTCTGGCTGCACATCCTCAGGATGTTCTGACTCATCCTGAGGTTCAGAAAAGGATGCAGTCTTCTTCTTTTTTGGCTTTGGTTTAGAATCCATCCTTATCTTTCTCTTTACCACTTTTAACTGAGAAGACTGGCCTGCAGTACGAGATTGATCTTCATTGTCTTTCTCAGTTGGGTTTTCTACTCTCACAGGTTTAGATTGAGAGTGAGATTGACCCTACTGTGGATCAGAAGATGAAGTTTTCTGAGATTCAATAGAAGGTCTAGGTTGTGTTGTCTTTGGTTGTTCAACCTTAACCTCCACTTTAGGCGGGGCTTAACTTGGAGGGGAAAATAAGTCAACCAACTCTCCACTCTTGATCTTCTGCTTGATCACCCTGATATGCTTATCCATAGTGGATAGAGTCATGGGGCCAAGTCTCCTTCTGGAGAATCCATACAGCTTCAAGAAGCTCATCATCCTCTGCCTGTCAGCAGACTTCTTCATGTTCTTTTGGATGATGGCTCTTGACTTAGCAGCTTCTTTCCTTAGCTTCCTTTTAGTTGTCTTCTTTTCCTTGACTATCTCAAGTTTGAGTTGTTTGAGGTACTCAAACTCAACATATTCATAGGACAAGGGAAGAAGTGCTTCTACCTGATAGAGGCCTTTGGCACTTAGGTGGTTGATCATCTTGATCCTATCTTCTTCTTTATCTACCCGAGGTTCTTGTTGAACCACATCCTCTTGTGCAGGACTTTCTTGAACTGGGGAGAGGGTAGGCACATGCTTGTACAATATTTTGTTTCTTCTGTCTTCTTTGATTTGTACAAGAATCTCTACATGTTCTGCCTCCTTCTTCTCTCTTGACCTTTCTAGGTTAACCAGTTCATTTAACTCTTCCAAGGGGAGAGAGATGACATTATCTATGTCATAGTTCCTTGTCTGCAGATAATTTATCCTGACTGCTCCTAACTCGTCATTTTGAGTATCGGGGCAACCCTGATAGCAGACTTTATAAGTTTTGAAGACTCAGCAGAGGAACTTTCTCCCCTCAGCTTCCTTTTCCTCTCTCTCTTCTCCTCCTTAATCTCATTAGAAGTCAATTTTCTTTTCCCTTTATCACTCACCGACCTTTGTGACTCAGGGTGGAGAGAGCTTTCGCCTTCATTGCTTGATGTAGCTTCCAAGCTCTGGCCAGAGAGAGGTTGAGAAGCACCTTCACCAGCAAGTGTCTCAAAAAGGGCATTGATCTTTGCAGCAGTTGTTGGTGATAAGACAAGGCTCTCAGGTTCTGTCACTGGGCCTTCATTCAAGGTTTCCCCTGTGAAGCTAATCTTAGGGTCTGCCTCAACATCCAGTTGACCGATGACATTGCCTGATTCCCACAGTCTTCTTCTAAGGCTGAACTCTACAGTGATCCGGTCTTGGATTCTTTGAGCCAACTTGTCAGCTTGTCTTGATTG
>BJCM01052806.1:828-16991 GCA_018326385.1 Flaveria bidentis | reverse complement strand
CTGAATCAGATTACTTAGTTAAACACATTCTTGAACCTTTAATGATTCAGATCATGTCTAACAACTGCAAACCTATATAACATGTTCTTATATGCGTGTATCATTACATAATATCAATAGATATAACATTAAATAATCATTAATGAAATATTAAACATTATAAACACAACCAAACATTAGTATTTCATTAAGTACCCACTAATTACACAAGTGTAAGACATATTACATTCAGATCAGAATCTAGGTACATATATGTATCAATATAATGGTAGATAGGTGTCTTGTGTTATGTTTTTGGTTTGAAGTTTTTGTAGAGAACCCTTTGAACGTACATCTTAGTTTTAGATTAAGTTATACTAGCAGTTCTCCAAAATCATTAATCGGATAATGGCCTAGGTTTCTTTCTAAGTGTGGGTGTTTTTATATGTCTTAAAATCATACCAAAAACCTTAGAGATATAGTGGTAAGTGGATGTCTTGTGTTATGCTTTTGGTTTAGAGTTTTTTTGGAGAACCCTTTGAACATGTATCTCACTATTAAACTAAATTATATTGATGTCTTGTGCAATTTCACATCACGGTAAATAACTGACACAATAACAATGAATCTTATATCGTGTTAAATAATTTGCTCATATAACAAAGAATCATACCTCATATCAAACATAATTCACACATACAACAAAGAATCTTATGTCACGTCAAACAATTCGAATGCTAAAAAGAATTAATTAAATAAATTTAAAATTTTATAAAACTTGTATAAGATTACACGAGTTGTATAAGTGTCTCCTGTATCATTATACAAAATACAATTCATGAAAGAAAATGATCGACTGATATAACATGACACAACTTTTGTCGGAAACCTAAAGCTATACGACTTGTATCGTCTTGTATGAGTCATTAAGAGCCTTCGTTAGTCAATTTAGCTCATTAGGTTTATCTTTAATATCATATCATATGTAAACATCAATGTTGGTTTTTCTTTCATATTAGGGTACGCTTTTATCACGTCACATCACAAAACTAAAAGAAAACATTAAATGAGAACTAAATTCATCAACAAAATGATGGAATCACAGGATCAAAAGGTAACGTGGATTCACCACCCATAGATTGTGCCACCAAAATCTATACATATCTTTTTAAGGATCTTTTACAACTGAAAATAACCGAGCAGCTGCAATATGCTCTGCACATCTTCACCTTCTTAATCATTACCCCATACCACAACCGACTGCTAAATCAACAAGAAAACCCCAAATCAATTCACAATAAACAAACCCAATATCGAAATCTTTGTGGTTTTTTCTGATAATCGATCAAGAACACCAGAAAACGATCTAGGTCTGCAGACACAAGAAGAATTTGGGGCTGCAATGAGGTAAAGATGTTTGCTTTTTTGTCTTTATTTGATCGAAAACTGTTAATTTAGCAATTGGGTTTACAGATTCAATCAATTGACCATTGTGGGCATTGTGCGAATGAGATGAAAGAGGAGATTGAGGTTTTGGAGGAACGAAAGCAATGACTAGTGGGTCATTGGGTCTAAGATCATCAAGCTACGGGTCTTTAACACAACATCAACAACAGTTTCAGAATGGGGGAGTGTTCTTGCAGCAAAAACCCAATCAATTAACACCACCGGTTGCTTCAAGGAAGACTTCAAAGATGTTTGTTGGTAAAGAGAAGGAAAATATGTTAATGTGGATCTTTAAGATTGCCCACAGGAAGAAGGTTGGAATGATGGTCTTGTGTCTTGTTTCAATTGCAGCTATGTTGTGGGTATTTTACGTTAGCAAAGGTTTGACTTTCATCCTTTTTAAAGTCAGTTTCTACTTGAATTTGCTTGATTTTAGCTCAATTTTGTTCCAATTGTTCATTAGCAACTCATTTTTTGCACAAATTAATCATACTGATTTCATTCATACTACCTGTGTTTATACCTCATATTGTACTGTTTTTGTCGAGTTTGTCGATTGTAAATTGTAATGCTACTTCATTGTTATTGATTGTATTTAAATCTTGCTTGATATTAGGCTCAGTTCAGCTTGTGGCTTGTGGCTTCACCACATTTTGTTCATTTACAACTCAATTTAATTTCTTGGGTGGTAATTTTAATTCAGTTTTATGAATGTTAACTTCATCTTAATTGATTCCGAGCTCAATAAAGTTTCTGGATCTTAAATGGTCCATTTTGTACAATTTGGTTCAGTTTCATTTTGTGATCTGTACCAACATTTAATTTATATTAACTTACTGCATTTGATTCATTCTGGATTGAATTTCATTTATGGGTCTTTAACTATACTGACTTTTGTACATTTTTACCTCATTTACCTTCTTTTCTTTAGTAATTTATCAAATTTACTACATTTTGTACATTTTTAGCTCAATTTGCATCTTAATCACTATCAACCACTCATTTTGACCAGTATTTAGTTAATCTTGATTGATCTTAAGCTCAATCTGATGTTGAGTTTTGTACATCTTAATGCTTTTCACTTCGTTCTTCTTGATTGTTGTTGGATATGATTAATTAAGAATTCATGTTTTGAGTTCTTTGCAGGAGAAGTTACTCAAGAAGTTCACAATATCCAAAGTTTAGAATTCAAGAACAATTCCATCACAAATCTTTCACCACTGAGTGCTGATGAACAGGATGTAAATGCTATTAATTCTTCATCAACAAATCACGACATGAAGATCACTTTAAATAATGACAGAACAATTATAACCATCTCACCACCACCACCATCACCACCGCTTCCACCACCACCACCACTACCTATTTATTTCACCGGATACACCCTTCCTCATGGCCATCCTTGTGAAAGCTTCTCAATGCCACCACCACCTGCAGACAAGAAAAGAACAGGCCCACGCCGTAAGGTTTCATAATATCACACTTCATTTTAGACTTTTTTGGTTATGATATTGTTTCTATTTTTGCTACATGTCAGCATGTCCGGTGTGTTACCTTCCTGTGGAAGAAGCTATTGCAAGAATGCCAAACGCCCCATCATTTTCTCCCATTCTCCAAAATCTGACATACATTCATGAAGAGAATCTAACCAAAAGTGAATTTGGTGGCTCTGAATTTGGTGGATATCCTTCTTTGAAGCAAAGACATGAATCTTATGACATAAAAGAGTCGATGACTGTGCATTGCGGGTATGATATTCTCCAAAGCGGGTCAAGTGGATGAGTAAAAAAATGTGTACATGCTTGTATGGGTTGAGTTGGGTTTACGGGCTAATATGAGCAATACTTGACCCGAAACACTTTGTCCCCAAACGTTTATAAACTTTTTGGATAATTACATTATTCAGTAGATATCTAATTTTTTTTTAACAATATGATTTAGGAGATTTTAGGCACTAATAAGCTACTACCAACCTGTTCTGTTTTACATAGTTTTTTTGTTTAGCATATTTGACCCGTTAAAGATAATACATAACTCAAAATCAACCCATTTATGAATAAATGGTTCAAAATATAACTTTGTTTATTTTCATTGATATTTTTTTGGTTGATGCATAACTATGCAAGCAGATTTGTTAGAGGAGATAGGCCGGGTCGCAAAACCGGATTTGATATTGATGATTCGGATCTTTATGAGATGGATCAGTGCCATGGAGTGCTGGTTGCATCAGCCATATTTGGTATCATATTATAACACTCCGTTCAAACTTTCCTACTTTTAAAATGTATATTATTTTTAAGTTGGTGTTTGGCAGGTGCGTATGATTTGATTAAACAACCCAAGAACATCAGTGAAGCTGCGAAGAAAGATGTATGCTTTTTCATGTTCGTTGATGAAGAAACCGCTAGTTTTCTGAGAAACTCAAGTGATCTAGATGATAGCAAACGGATTGGATTATGGAGAATTGTTGTGGTTCATAATTTACCATATACTGATCCAAGACGAAATGGAAAGGTACATTATTTGCATTGTTCAACCACTCATTTCAACCTGAAATGATTTTGACCCGTTTTTAACCAGCCCTATTATTTGCATTGTTCCTAATGAAGCTACATATTTGCAGGTTCCAAAACTCCTGTTACATAGGCTTTTCCCAAATGTTCGTTATTCACTGTGGATTGATGGGAAACTCGAGCTTGTTGTTGATCCTTATCAAATTCTTGAAAGGTGTTATCTTTTTAATGTAGCTTTACTATATGCTCTTATATAAGTTTAAATACCAATTCACATACCGATCTAACCTAGACTAACACTCAATGGAAACCTTCTAAGGGGTGGGATGGTAAATGCCCGAGTCTCTCTAGCAGAGGTCTTAGCTTCGAATTCAGCTTCTATCAGTTTTTTGCCTTTTAACCCTCTGAAGGTCACCTGCCCAACAAAAACTATGTTTTTACTAATCTTATTGATTAGCAAGGTATTGATAGGGTCCTGTGAGTTTACTTTATTGGTAATGGTTTTTATTGTCACAATATATATATATATATATACAAGATCTTGCAGAACATACACATTCTGCAGATTTATGCAAATTTTGTTCCCACAAACATTTAATTTTACAAAAAATCATTGCAAAGGCAGTTGCTTTCATTTAATAGAATGAAAGTCTAAATCTTTAAAATATTCAGGTTTTTATGGAGGAAGAATGCTAGTTTTGCCATATCTAGACATTACAAGCGGTTTGACGTATTTGTAGAAGCTGAAGCTAATAAAGCAGCTTCAAAGTATGACAATGCTTCCATCGACTTCCAGATTAACTTTTATAAAGCCGAAGGTTTAACCCCATATTCAGAGTCAAAACTTCCTATCAGAAGCGGTATAATACACACACTTATCATTTGTTTGTATAATTCTTCAGATGTACCAGAGGCAAAACTTCTATGCTTAGCTTGTGCTTAATCTGTTTTAATTCTTCAGATGTACCAGAAGGATGCGTGGTAATACGGGAGCATATTCCTATCTCAAACCTTTTTACGTGCCTTTGGTTCCATGAAGTTGACCGGTTTACTTCAAGAGATCAGATTAGTTTCTCCACAGTGAGAGATAAGATCACATCTAAAACAAATTGGACTGTGCATATGTTTTGGGACTGTCAAAGGCGAAATTTTGTAGTTCAGGTAATTATTGTATGTTGATACTTATTACCTTTGACTTTGAAAGTCAAAAGATTGTTTTTTGTATGTAATCTTGATCTGCATTCAGTTTCAAACTTAGCATAAGGTAATTCTTCAATAATTTTAACATGATTGAAAAGATTTCTCAAGATTTCAAAGATTTTTGTATGATTTTGGATCAACAGATTAGTACTTTTGGTCTCAAAAGTCAATGCTTGCTAGCTGTCTGATGACCCTTTCAAATTATACAACTTTCTTGATACACTTTGACTTTTATGGTTAAAAATGTTTTTTCCAGTTGAAATTTTGGTACAGATTTACTTTATAAGTTAATCATTAGATGTCAATTTGAAAAGTATACTATAATTTTTACACGGTTACATTAATATCCTCAAGATTTTCACATAACTTTCCATTAGACTTCAAAAGTCAATCTGTGCTGGATAATGCTGATTCTTTTGGTTCCATTCTCAGGGATACCATCGTGATGTTCTCGAGCATTGGCCTCCACCACCACCGCCACTACTGCCGCCTCTTGTCGGACCACCTACTGTTTCTATGCCGCCACCTTCCATCCCAATTGATTTAACACCAAACATTTTAACCGTAGAAACAACTACAGAGCATACTGCAAGTAATCCTGCAAAGATCCCATCAACAAGACGCCGAAGAAGAGTCAGTTCAAGGCGACACCGCAAAGCTGTTGTTGGGACAACTGCAAACTAAAAAGATTTACATATCAGAAAAGAAATCTTCAGTTTTTTTTTCCTTCCCTGTTTAGAGAATTCATTTTTGGGCTAGGAAAAACTATGCGAGACAAATATTGCCCACACACAGGTCTTGGTCTTCACTGATAACGTGTTAGTTTTGTCGGTTTATTATTATTATTTTTTGTATATATACTTCTAAAATGATCTTGATAATGAATTTTATCGCACAATTTTGCATCTCATTTGTAATTTGAATCGGTTTTATACTAGTAAAATTGAAGAAATATAGAAGTTTCAAAGTGCATTAAACTCCTATGCAACTAAGTGCAGCTAATTGTTGCTTGATGGGCTGCAAGTGTGCAACATGTGATTTAGCAATGTCTTATGGTAGTATGTTGTAGGCCTGGTTGTTCAGCAGGCTCGAAACTAACTCAGTATAAGCTTTTAGCTTGAGTTGGTTTGGCTCGAGCTACTTGACTCGTATAAACATTCGAGACTCTTTTAATTTGAGAGTGTTATTAACTTGATAGTTGAGACTTATATAAATAATTATATAAAATCATCATATAGAAGTTAAAATACAATTCAAACTTAGAGGTTATTTCTGTTTTTTTTTTCTTAATCTTTTCTTCTATTTATTTTAACTTGGAAAGATTTGTGTTCAATTTAGAGGAACTGAAGTTGGGTGTTGCTGTGGATCAGTCGGTTTGCTTGAAGGGCTGAATGTGCAGCAAAGATGGACGGTTAGATGTGAATTATTTGTGCACCCGTCATATGAGAGAGAAAGAGAGTCATTTATCTCTCAGTCCAGTGACGGATCTAGAAGAAAAGTTCAGGGGTAACGTAATTTTTTTATATAAATAAAAGAAAAAAATATGATAATAAAGAGGTCCAAATGAAGATCATTCAATACAAATCCGAAGGAATTAAACTCGAATAAATTGAACTTGAAGGAGCTGCTGACTTGATATCAGAATCAACTGGTTGCATATCATTATCATTGGCGACATGGACAAAAGTTGTTGGGTGATCGGCGATAGGGTGAGGCGATGAGGGTTATGGGTATAACTAGTTAATTTTTTTTTAATTTGTTTAGTTTGGGTAATGGGTATTTGAGCTTGTAAACTTGTTAGGTTTTTCAGTTATTAAAATTTTGTGCTTATTATAATTTTGGTCATGTTATTTGGTATTTTGGGTTTGTTGGTTGTTAACTTATTAATGTTTCTACAAAATATTGAATATTTTGGGTTTGTTAGTTATTTAGTAATTTAAAATTTGAGCTTATTATAATTTTGGTTATGTTATATCTTTAGTTATTAACTTATTAAGTTATTAATTTTATTTGGTATTTTAAGTTTGTTAGTTGCCAATAAAACCTAAAAATTACAAATTCATAAAACCTAAACATTACAAATCCTTAATTTCAATACAAATCCCTAACTGGCAATAAAACCTAAAAATTAAATCAAATAACCATTAACCAATCTCATATTCTTCAAATCTTGCAAATAACACTGAAATCTTGCAAAAAAACTTAAAAAATAAAAAGAATACCTTCAAGTAGCAGGCGAGCAATAGCTGAACTTGAAACTCAAGAAGGCAAAACAACAACGGTCGAAAGGGTTTTTTTAGGGGTGGGGGTTTCTTTTAAATTTTCTTCTATTTTTTATACTTGTTTTATCATCTTCCAAACCCCTAATTTAATTTCAAATAACACAATAAGATTACAAATTGCAATTACAAATAACACAATTCAAATTCATAAAATCCCTAATATAAATACAAATCCCTAATTGTAAATAAAAGTTAAAAATTAAATCAGATAACAAATAATCAATCTTCTACTCTTAAAATCTTGCAAATAACATTTAAACCTAAAATATAGAAAGAATACCTTCAAAGATTCAAGGCTTCAAATCTTTCAAATCCCTAATCTTCAACTCTTCGGAACAGCAGCCAGCAGTGGCGGCGGCGGCAGGGGTCTGATTTTGTTAATTAAATGGGTAAATGTGTTTTATAATAATTGGGCTTTTAATAAATTGGGCTTTTAATGTTAATTGGATAATTGGGTTTTATAATGTTTTTATAAAAGGTAATATTTTTTTATAAAATATTAGACTAATTTTTATAAAATATAATTTTTTTATAAAGTTTTGAATTTAAATTTTTTAGGGGTAACGTAATATTTTCTCAGGAGTAACGTAACACCATTAATTTTTTTTACATAAAAACGTAAAATTCTTTTATTTAACATTACGCGTAAAAAGTTGAGGGGTAGAGAAGGCTACCCCTTGTACCTATATAGGTTTGCCCCTGTCTCTCACGAACATCTCTCTCTTTCTTATTCTTTAAACTCGTCTTCTTCATCTTGCATATGAGAGTCATTTGAGTCAATCGCTTAATCTGGGCCAAATCTCTAGATCTAGGACGTACAATTGTGTTTTCATGTTTTGATTTGAGTCAATCATGTTAAGATCAAATATATGGTTTATAATATTTGATTATTTTTTTTGAGTTTTAATAATTGTATTAGAGCCGGGTGCTCTTCGTCGATTTCCTCTTCCACCATTTGTTATCACCTCCACCGCTAAAAACAACCACCATCACCACCAACCAACGTTGCCGCCACTGCCATCCACCACCACAACCAACCACCACCAACCACAACCACCAACACTAAACACCACCACCATTGTATTTCATTTATTTATATTTGTATATCTACCAAACATTACAAAGTAATGATATATTTGATTCCCACTAAATAATCAAACAAGACAATAAAATGCTACGATCCATTTCATTCCTTTGTCTATTGCATTCTATCGTGCATTCCATTCCCTCTTTCATTGCATTACCATGTATCAACAAACCTTAAGTAATCTAGGGTTTGTTATTTGTTCGTTTGCTTAAACCTGATTAGTATGGGCATATGTAGTCATTTGTCAAGGTTTGGATTTTAGGATTGTTCTTTTTTTTGTTTTTTGTTTTTATCCTAAACTAAAGGTTTGTTTAAAAGAGTGAAAATCTAATAAGGTTTAAAAAGCATGAGGTATAGACATACAAGATAATGAAAGACAATAATATCATATCAATCACACATTAAGCAACAAATAAAAGATTTATGGTCAAATGCGGTGCAACAAGGATGTTTTAACGGGTATGTGGATGATGTGGACTAGAAAGCATAAGAGTCCCGGTATGAGATATGTCTAAGAGCCGTACCATTATGAACACCCACTTCTCTAAACGAATCTAAGAGAAAAAGAAAGGAAACATTTCTTTTCTTTTCCATTATCTTCTTTTTAACTCTTTTTTTATTTCTCCATACTTTCTTTCGATTTATAAGGATTGATTTTAGCCTTAATTTAACTTCCGCTTCTTTTCATTTCCCTCCAACTAAACTTGGAAACATAGATCTTACTTTTCTTTCGTTTTCTTCCATTAAAACAAACTTTTGAACACATCTACGGGTGCAAATGAGTTGATCCACTCACGAGCTACTTGAGATCGGATCGATAAAAAAGCTCGAAACGAGCCGAACTTTATTGAGCCTGAGCTTTATTGAGCCTGAGCCGAGCTCGAGCTTAAGAAAAAGCTCACTTAATTATCAAGCCCAAGCCTGAGCTTCACGTATCGAGCTCGAGTTGACTCGCGAGCCCAAATGAGCTTTTTATTTATATGTTTTTATTTAATTTCTTGAATATTATATAAACAATATTTGTTATATATAAAGTTATGATAAAAGAACAATTAATGTATATATAAAATATATAATTATGAAAATATATATAAATATTAATTAAAATAATAATAATAATAGTATTTAAATAAATAAACAAGCCGAGCCCGAGCTCGATAAAGTATTTGTTGAGCCGAGCTCGAGCTTTAAAAATAAAACTCGAAACAAGCCGAGCTCTCCTAAGTCATCACGAGCCAAGCTTGAGCCTATACGAGCTTTAGCTCGACTCGACTCGTTTGCAGTGTTGCAAAAATCGGACTAGTCGACCGATTAATCGGCGACTAGTCGGCAATCGGTGGCTCACCGATTGGATTTCCCCTAATTGGAGGGGATAATCGCTAGTCGTTGAAATTGGTCCAAATTGGGGAAAAATCGGCCCTAATTGGACCTAGTCGGCTCTTAATCGTCCTTTATTCTGCATTTTTGGAGAATCCGGCGAGATTCCGGCGGAATTCCGGTGAAGTTCAAAAATTTCCACCGAAAATTTTGAAATTCCGACCAAATTTGTTTATATATATATATATATAAAACTAAACATATTTATAAAAACTACATATAAAAATGTGCATTTATATATATATAAATGAAAATTATATATAAAAATTCCAAACCGATTAATCCCTGTTAATCCTAATTAATCCCTGTTAATTCCGATTAATCTCTAGTCCCCACCTCACCGCCCCACTAGCGCTTAACAATTTTTACAACACTGCTCCTTTGCACCCTTAAACACATCTGATCTTTTCTTTTCTTCCACTTTTTTTTCTCGGAGGCCCAAAATCAGAAGTGATCAAATCCATTTAGATAGATTATGACTCAGTAGGCTGTTCAAATAACTCGATGTTCGAAACTTGCTTGAAAAAAGCTTGGATTTTTGCTCATTCGAATTTTGACTCGGTTGTAAACGAACCGAGCGGCTCAGTTTGGTTTGAAACGAACCAAGCACGAGCAAATGCACGCTTGATCGTCGCTCGCTCGCTCGCTCGGTTTCGCTTAAATTATTTTTAGTTTAGTGTTTATATATTATATATTTGTTAATCTATTTAGTTATACCACTATTTAATTATTTAGTCAAAAAATTAACAACCTTAAATGTAAAGTTTTAATTCTCTAATCAAATCACTTTACATTTCAAATTTTTTTCACCATTTCACCTATCACCACTTTCCAGTCGTCCCTTGTATCCCCCACCTCCCTACTGACTGCTGAGGCGTTGCCTCTGGCACTCTGACATGTGATCCCGACCTTCGAAAATCGAACCTGCAATAGTCCGACCGCGCATCCCGCTTCCGACAATCCGCCTCCAAAGTCTAAAATCCGACCTTGTTCGAAACGGACATTGTTTAGTTGTTCCTAATTGTGATATCTTGAGGCTAGATTTTTTAAATTTGGTTCTTAAATAATATTTGCACAATTATTGGTGAAGATACTATGATTGGAACTTGAAATCTGAAACTTTTGAATGAATTATTAGTTTAGTTTTAAATTATAACACGAAACTGAACAAAACTGAGCGCTATGTTTAAAACCGAACCTAGTTCGAGCAAGAAGTTTGCGTTAGAATTTGTAAATTCAAACCGAACCGAGCCGCTTGGTTTAAAACCGAACTAAGTTTGAGCGGAGTTATGTTCGGTTTGGTTCGGTTCGTGAACAACCGATGAGACCCACAAGAATTACCCGTTGGGCTTGTTGGGTTGAAAAATAAATTGTCCAGTGTGGGCCGTGTTTGGTTATATTTCTTGAGCGATCCATATTGACTATACCCGGCAATCTCAACCCATATGTAAACACTTGGGCTGATTTGGACTTCTTAAACAAAATGGTGGGTTGTTTTAGGTTTAGCTTTTATTCTCAATGTGGTCAGAATGGACAGGTTTAAAACAAAGAAAAAAAACAACGGGTCAGGATGGGCTACTTGAAAAAACAAATGAGTTCTCCATCCTCAATAGTCAATAACTCAATATCGCCCAATTGTCTATTAATCCCCTTCTAAACAAAGCGAACCTAAAAAAACACAGCCATGAATCCCACATGAACACAGCTATGATCAACTGCTATTGTGCAAGAATGTCTGAATCCCACATGAACACAGCCTTGATCAATCGTTACTGTGCAAGAATGTTAGTTGTTTAATTCATAAATTGGTCTGTAACATAATTGGGTCAAAAGTTTTTCAATGCCTACTGCTAAAAGGAAAAACGAATGATCAAACTTTATACTTTTAGAGTTTCAAGTATTATATCACAATTGGCTGTTTTGTTCATTTAATTTTTGTAATTGCTCTTTGTTGTTGATGTTAAGGGCTGCGTATATTTGTTTCTTGGTATTGGTTTGGGGAAAACAGGGGATCGGCTAACATTGTTCTATATATTTATAACTATTGTTTTATTTTTTTGTTGTTGATTTTCTTATAATATGTTTCGAAATTCCATTGATTATAAATTTGATGAAATATTGGTGTAAATTTGATTTGACCCGTCTTGATCCGACCCGTCCTGACCCGAACCCATCCTAACCCGAACCCGTTCTGACCCGTTTTTTTATCCAAACCCGTCTTGACCCGAACCCATCCTGACCCGAACCCATCCTGACCCGACACTCAACCCAACCCGACCCGTCCAATTTGCCAGGTATAATATTGACAAACATGTGGAGGCCCACCATGATTAGAAAGTCAAAAGTTGAAAGTGCAAGTCAGTGTGGATTGTTTCTAGTTTCTACGAGTGTGATCATATCCATGGAAGTTCATTTTAGTTTTAATTGTAATAATAAATAAAGTATAGAGACTAAAGTTGTAATTTCTGATTAACCTTTCATTAATTGGGAATTAGTTAGTTGTTAACGGTAGGAGTAGTCTATAGATGCTCAGGGGTTGTTTTTCAAAGCTTAAATCACATTCGTTGATTTCTTTTTCTTTGTAATCATAAGAGAGATATATAATTCTATTTATTTGAGTGTAACAATTAATTTCATCTTTCAGTCATAAGAGAGTTCTTTTTTCTTGAGAAAAGTAACCATTGATGCTTGTATGAGAGATAATTCTAATCATGTAATTTTATGGAAACGAAGACGGTGTTGTTAGTAGTGTTTGAGATTTGTGGTTGCTAAGATGTGTTTGTTTATGGTTATGGTGTGGTTGCTATTATACTTAGAGAGAAAAAAAGAAGATAAAGTAAAAATAAAAATGACTATGCGGTCAGAAATTTAGCATAGAAGAATAAAAACACCTCTTTTATCTGAGATTATGATAAATGATAAATGTGAAGTTAATCTATATATATTAATTAGTATTAAGTATCTTGCGTTGTTGCGGGGGCGTTAAATCATGTCTAATAGCACCAGGGACACACCACCGTTAACAACCACAAATACTGAAACACTTGTATAACAAAAACGATCTTGGACGAAAACGTAGCACTAAAGACACCACTTTTAGGTGAAACGTAAAACATATAAAACAATAAGTGAGTCGATATTGGACCAGCGTGTTGTGATAGTACCGTTAAACGAGAAAAAATAAGCAAAAAAACGTTGAACAACACACGCACGTTGCGGCGTGTTAACTCGCAAAATGTAAACCGAAACGTAAAACGGAAATTTTTTAAAATATAAAAAGTATAAGGACCAAAGTTAAAAGTAATAAAAAATGTTTTGTACTATATTACAAAATATGTATAAGTATTAGGTTAAAATAAAAAAATTAAAGATTAAAAGTAAATAAGACAAAAGATGAGTTTCAACCCTAAATCATGTTGTACAACACATAATGCATAAAAAACTTGATAATTAGTATATAAATAATGCTAATAAACTAACGATAAAGATATATCTTCGATATTGTCATTAGCATGTCATAATCTTAATGGGGTTATAATATTGTTATGGTTATGCAAATACACATCAATTTTCATCACATGATTTCTTTTCCTACGCTGATATCTTTGTAATGTTTCGTCTTGTCTATAAACCACATGAGGGTATCACTATGACACTATCGACGTAACATCTTAAATTTTATGTATATTACATTAAAAATATTATATATCATAAAATAAAGATAAACTCTCGTTTAAATTGCACTGACATGACTTCATATCAGTTTTAACAGTTGTGAAAACCGGACAAACAAGTTCTTGGATTATAACTAATAACATTTTACTTTACATAAATCTACTCATTGGGTTGATAAGAACTCATCACTAAGGATGTCCTGTTGACGACATCTTGATGTGTGTTTCTTTTACCTAAGTTGACGTGTTTAAATTTTCTTTAACTACAATCATTTTCTTTAATAGTTAACCCTATCGACTTCTACTTGTCAAACCTTTAGTGCGTCCCAATATCTTTGGGAAGTAAGGTTAGTAATCTCCAAGACATATTTTTAGATTTCCTTGCTATAGTAACACAATCGTCACATGGTTCTTCTTTCGAGTGACTCTTGTTTCTTTTGTTGATTCTACTACTTTCCAAATTCCGTAAAAGTTAAAGATTGTTCTAATATTACAACTCAAATTGTGTAATTTTTAGAGTTGAGGATCGGTCATTTGAAAGTCATTGATGTTCTTCCCTTCCTTTACTATTACATTTTTTCCCCTGGATGAATCCACAACCATTGAGCATGTGTTGATGAAATTCGTTTCTTGCTACAATAAGTAAGGCCTCGTTCCCGGGACGTTTACAACTGGTCAGTCATTGCACATAAAACATATATTTGCGGTTATCTTAAATAAACATCGCAACGGAAACATTTAAAAATGACATTTCATTTCATTATAAAGGCTTTTGCAAAATAATACATCGTTAACCAGTTACAAAATACATGTTGCATTACATCACAAAAGCATTATAAAGATGGATGCCATCCAAAAAAGCTGAGTAGCCGCCCCGTGCCATCCTCAGCAATCATTACCTGTCAACTGGAAACACATAAAAGTCAGCGTTGCTGAGTAAGTTCTAGTTTTATAATAAAACATACTTTTCTTTCGTTAAAACCGTTCTTTACTTTCGTGCGATCATACATCACACGTAAACATAGATAATATCGTTATTATCTTCATCATTCATTCATTTTTAACTTTTGTTCATTCATCGTACGTCATTTACATTCACTTTCCTTCATCATTACATTTTTTCCTTTCCATCAAACCATAAACTTTACCCTTCTGTTCATGGTACTGGACCTAGGCCTATCATAGACCTTCTATAACGATGCACCGCACCTCTAGCCATAATACCCAAGGTAAAGTTTAGGTGTACCATTGCCATGTGCAATACCTTTTTGTTCATGGTACTGGACCTAGGCCTATCATAGACCTTCTATAACGGTGCACCGCACCTCTGGTCACAGTACCTAAGGTATGCAACAATGGTTCTAAACAAATGGTCAATCACAAAGAAAGACCCTAATGTGCATCCTCCCGGGGTAGCGAACCCACACACCGTTGGGCTAACACCTTACAATGGCGTGTCCTGACATACAAGGCTCGCAAGACTTTCTTTACTTTCATCATTCATTAATGCATGCATTCATCATGTTCTTCTTTTTATTATCTTTCACTTTACGTTACATAATACTTTCATTTCATTCATTAACGTTCAACGTAAAGTCACGAGAAAGCTAAACATACATAATAAGAAACATCATCGTACACAGTCACCATCATCATACATGGCATCATACATACATAACATACATCATGCATAAACGTACAACATCATACGTCATCAACATGCCCAACATAACGTCTACGACCTCAAAAGTCAACTTATATGAACTTACGGGAACCTTTCACGTCAAAACTTACATCTACACTTTTCCTCGAACTTCAGTAATTAAACTATGCTTTTCCTCAGGTACACCAGCCCTATTTGGGCGTATGGGCACCCTTCAGTCGTATGGCCTCCAGGCGACTGAACATCATGCGAATGGACCAATACGGATGAACACCTATGTGGATGAACACCCAATCGTGCGAATGGACTTCATGCGGATGAACACTTATGCGGATGAACACCTATGCGGATGAGCACTTATGCGAATGGGCCCTCCGTCGTATAACTCCCCATGCGATTGACTCTCAGTCGCACGACTGGCATGCGTATGGGCCTCAGTCGTACGTCTCACATGCGATTGACCTTCAATCGCACGAATGGCATGCGTGTGGCTTCAGTCGCACGACTGGCATGCCATTCGGTCGCATAGCCCTAACTGTGCAGAATACAACTCACCCCCGAACCCAATCTGCCATTTTCGACCTCCAAGCTCTTCTAAACCTCTTCTAAGCCCAAATCAACCATCATAAATCTTAGGAATGCATACCACAACACCATACAAGCACACACGAGCCCGAAATCATACATCACTCGCAACATACACAAACACATACACACGGGTCAAACACACAGACACTTCAAAACGATTTTCAGATGTGTTCCAGCCCTAAAATCATTCAAAAATGTGTAAAAGAGGGCTCCTAGAACTCACACAAATGACTACAACGAGAAGAGATTCGATTAGACCCGCTACACTTCAACTTTCACGCCCGAATCCACACGAACCAAGCTTGAGACCACTTTTTCTTCCTCTTTTCTCTCTAACCCAAAAATGAATGA
>BJCM01052798.1:0-15543 GCA_018326385.1 Flaveria bidentis | reverse complement strand
CATACTCAAGAGGTTCAACATGACTGATTGTAAGATTGCTAAGACACCCATAGCTAGAAACCACTCCCTTGGACCTGATCTTGAGGGGGAATGTGTAGATGAACACTTATATAGGGCTATGATTAGGTCTCTTATGTATCTTACTACTAGCAGGCCTGATATTATGTTTGCTACATGCATTTGTGCAAGATATCAAGCCAACCCTAAGATGCCTCACCTCATCACTGTCAAAAGGATTCGAAGATACCTTAAAGGTGCTTCAACACTTGGTTTATGGTACTCAAAGAATCCTGACTTCAATCTGTACGCTTATACAGATAGTGATTATGGTGGTTGTAACATGACTGCAAAGTCTACATCTGGGGGATGTCAGATCCTTGGTGGAAGGGTTGTCTCATGGCAATGCAAGAAACAATCATGTGTCTCTGCATCAACTGCTGAAGCTGAATACATT
Source organism: Flaveria bidentis (assembly GCA_018326385.1). Classification (NCBI taxonomy): domain Eukaryota; kingdom Viridiplantae; phylum Streptophyta; class Magnoliopsida; order Asterales; family Asteraceae; genus Flaveria; species Flaveria bidentis. The sequence continues at coordinate 15,089 of BJCM01052798.1, read as the reverse complement.
GTTGCTGCAAGCTGTTATGCTCAAGTGCTTTGGATTCAAAATCAGATGTTGGACTATGGGTTAAACTTCAAGGAGACTCCCATTCACATAGACAACAACAATGCTATCTCAATTACAAAGAATCCTGTGCAGCACTCAAGGACCAAACACATCAATATCAGGTATCATTTAATAAGAGATAACAATAAAAAAGGATTAATTAAACTGGTCAAAGTTCATAAAGATGAACAATATGCTAATCTGTTTACAAAGGCTTTTGATGAATAGAGATTTAAATATCTAATATCAGCTATTGGGATGATTAACTTTGAGTGGGTTCGTTTTAAAACTAATTCTTACTATTTCTTAAAAAATATGTGTGTCCTAAGTTGTCTAGTTCATCACTTTCATAAGCTCTTGTTTTCTTTGGATGAAAATATCTTTTTGAAGGCTTTCCTTAAATTTTTGACAATTTTAGATCCTTCGGAAGATATGTTTTATCTTCGGAAGCAAATCATGCCTTCAAAAATAAATAATTGTCTAAGAAATTTTACCTTCAGAAGAGGTTTAAAATCTATTTTCCGAAGCTTAAATACTTGTCTCAGCCACTTATTTATTTTTCAAGGACCATTTTTTGCCAAAGGAAAATTAACTCTCGGAAGCTTTGTTCTTTTGTGTACAAAGCATTCAAGTCTTCATCTCTCTTCCGAAGCAAAAATTTTCAAAAACTTAGGAAATTCTTCTGAAGTAACTTTACCTTCGAAAGCTTTTTCATTAAAAACTTCCGAAGATAATTTACCTTCGAAAGTTTTTTGACTTCCAAGAAAACTACTTTTTGAGCAAAAGAAAACTACTTTTTCAGAGGTGGGACCGACTTCCGGATTTCAAAGTTTATCCTCTTTCATTAAACTTTATTTGAAATCCTTTCTCATGAGTAAACCCAATGGTTTCCCCCTCTTTCTATCATCTGCTTCTTCCCCCAAACCTAAAACCCCAAATTTCTCTCTGAAATTTCTTTCTTCATTCCTAAACTACCTCACAATGGCCAACCCTGTTCACAGAAATAACCCTAACTTTACCATGCAGCTACACAGGCAACACAATCAGGTTGCTCTGTTAAGCTCTAAGAAAGATCCTCATTTCTTAGAGGTTTGTCGCTTCTTAGCTCGGTCCAACTACTTCACCTCCCTAACCATTGATCCTCCACTATATGAGGATCATTTGCTTGAATTTTGGAAGACCTGCCAAGAGGTCGTTATGGATGGGGAGAAGACACTGTCTGCCACAGTGCAGGGGAGAACAGTATTCATCACTCCAGCCATCATCAACATACATCTTCAGCTGGATGATGAAGAAGGTGGGGTGTTCTTCCCGAAGGAAGCTGCCAATCATTCCTTTGTGCAGATGGGGTATGAGGGAGATTTCTCTGTAAAGACCTTCAGGAAAGGGAAGGTCTCATCCCAGTGGAGATTCCTGCTCCATGTGGTCATCCACAGCTTATCAAACAAGCATGGTGGATGGGACCAGATTCCTGAGGGTCTCTCCTTTATTATCCATGGAATGATTCAGGGGGTCAAGTTTAGGTATTCTCAATTTGTTTATACCAATTTACTTGCAAACTTAGACTCCTTGGAATATTACATGTTTCCTAGATATGTCCAGTACATTCTTAACTGTGAACTGGCTCACAGTTGAAGGAAACAAGTAACATTCTTAAACTAGGACAGATGAAGCCCGACATCTTTAACATACTGAGAAAACCTACTATTGGTTTCTCTGGGGTAGAAACAGCCCTGGTCCCAAAATTGTTAGAGCTCATTGCTCAATGTGACAACTTAGCAGCACCAGCTAATGTTGAACCCACACCTACTATTTTCCTACCTCTTACACAGCCACAAATCATCCTCACCTATAAAAGAAAAACCAAACGAACCCCTGCTCAGACTATTCAGTCTGTGGAGGCTCCCATACACTCACCCATACAAGAAGAAGTGGACACTAGAGCTTCCACTTCTCATGAGGAGCAAACCACTCCCATCTCTTCAAAAATTCAGTGCTAAGGTTCCTCATGCTCAGCCTGATGAGCTCATAAGCCTAACTACCTTAAGCCATCACTCTGAGTCTCAACACTCAAGTGATCAACCTTTAGGGGATAGTTACCATCTCCAGCCTTTAGATCTTAACCAACCAATCACCAACCTTGATTTCTACACTGATGAAGATCTAGGTTTCAGTGAGTACAATGATTCTCTCTTCTTTTCCCTACTCAAAGAGAGATGAGTGCTCCTGAGGCTCCAATTTCTAGCCCACATCAGTCACCTACTACTGAGGTGGACATTTCTGAACCTGTTCAGAATGTCCATATGGAAGAGGCTCTCACTTTTGAAAGTGATTACATTATTAAGACCTCAACCATGGTAACTCCACCTATTGACATCTCAACAGAGACTGTCAGTGAGCAAAGGAAATCCAACAGCCAAGAACCTCAAGCTGGTGGTGAGAGATAGGACTCTGGTCCAATCATCTCATCCCCTAATGATTCTTCTGATGAAGATGAGGGGAATCTAAGACTAAAAGTGCAAAAACTATCCAAAACATGCACCTATTTAGTCTCAAAGGTTAGTCACCTTGAATCTCAGTGACTACCTTACACAACAGGATCAATGATCAGTAACTTGAGATTTCTTATCTTAAGGAAAAACTAGCTGGGAGACCCTTAAGACGAGCTCAACCAGGTCCACAAGAACCTATGAATATGATTGATCTAACCTCTAGCTCACCTATGCAAGTGGGTGATGCTACCAAAAAAGGGGAGAAAGTCATTACAAACATAAAACCTGGAATTTCTTCAATGAGTGTGGACATTGAGGACTCACCATCCTCACTTGCAAATGTGCATACTCAGCAACTTCCTCAGGTTCATATTGATTTGGACCAAATAGACTCTATCATTCAAAGTCTGTTTGAGGAAGGAATACCAAGGGCAATGTCATCTCCACCATCTTCCAATCACATCATTGGGTGGAGGTATGACAACAACAGGAAAGCCCAATCATTATAAGAGTTCAAGGGAAGCAAGAAGTCTTAAATTTTCAGACTTTGAACTACCATAAAGGTCTGGATCTAGTCAACATGCCACTTGTCAATCCAAGCAAATCAAGACAAGCTGACAGGCTGGCTCAAAGAATCCAAGACAGGATCACTGCAGAATTCTGCTTCAGAAGGAGACTTAGGCAATCAAGTAATGCCATTAGTCAACTAGATGTTGAGATGGACCCAAAGATTAGTTTCATAGGGGAAACCTTGACTGAAGGCCCAGTGGCAGAGCCTGAAAGCCCTGTCTCATCATCATCAACTTCTACAGAGATTCACATTCCTTCTGAGACACCTGCTGGTGAAGGTGCTTCTCAACCTCTCTCTGGCCAGAGCTTAGAAGCTACATCAAGCAATGAAGGCCAAAGCTCTCTCCACCCTGAGTCATAAAAGTCTGTGAGTGACAAAGGGAAAAGAAACATGACATCTGAGGAGATTAAGGAGGAGGAGAGAGAGAGAGAAAAAGGAAGATGAGGGGAGAAGGTTCCTCTTCTGGGTCTACTAGACTCATGGAGACTGCAATCAGGGCTGCCCCTAGACCAGACACTCAGAATGATGAGTTAATGGTAGTCAAGATAAACTATCTGCAGACAAGGAACTATGACATTGACAGTGTCATCTTTCTCCCCTTGGATGAGTTAAATGAACTGGTTGACCTGGAAAGGTCAAGGGAGAAGAAAGAGGCAGAAGATGCAGAGCTTCTTGTACAAATCAAAAAAGACAGAAGAAAGAAAAGATTGTACAAGCATGTGCCTACCCTCTCCCTAGTTCAAGAAAGTCCTGCATATGAGGATGTGGTTCAACAAGAACCTCAGGTAGATAAAGAAGAAGATAGGATCAAGATGATCAACTACCTGAGTGCCACATGCATCTATCAGGCAGAAGCACTTCTTCCCTTATCTTATGACTATGTTGAGTTTAAGTATCTTAAACAACTCGAACTTAAGATAGTCAAGGAAAGAAAGACAACTAAAAGAAAGCTAAGGGAAGAAGCTGCAAAATCAAGAGCCATCATCCAAAAGAGCATGAAGAAGTCTGCTGACATGCAGAGGATGATAAGCTTCTTGAAGCTGTATGGATTCTCCGGAAGGAGACTTGGCCCCATGTCTCTATCCCACTATGGATGAGCATATCAGGGTGATCAAGTAGAAGATTAAGAGTGGAGAGCTGGTTGACTTACACTCCCCTCCAAGTCAAGCCCCACCTGAAGTGGAGGTTAAGGTTGAACAACCAGAGACATCACAACCTGGACCTCCAGCTGAATCTCAGTAAGCTTCATCTTCTGATCCACAGCAGGGTTCTGTCCCCTCTCAATCTGACCCTACGAGAGAGGAAAACCTAACTAAGAAAGACAATGAAGATCAACCAGGTACTACAGGCCAGTCTTCTCAATTAAAAAGCTCCAAAAGAAGAAAAAGGATGGCTCTTAAACTAAAGCCAAAGAAGAAGAAAGTTCCATCTTTTTCTGAACCTTAGAATGTGTCAGAACATTCTGAGAATGTGCAGCCAGAGGATGCTCCATCAAATGTAAATCAAGTAGCTCTCCTAGCATCAGGAAGACCCATCTTGTCCTGGACTTATACCACTAATCCGTAAAGATGGCATGTCATTAGAGATCATGGCATTGAGAATGTCTACACATGGCAAGACATGTTCAACTTGCCTCTGCATGATCTCTTTGATATGAGAAGAAACTTTGAGAGTCTGAAGGATCCTGATCATCTCATGAAGAAGGGTTTGGTCATCATCCAAATGAGGACTGTTGATATCTGAAGTTTTCTAAAGTGTTTTGGTAGCATCAGCCTAGGGGGAGTTTGTAGAGAATATATGAAGAAACTGATGCAACCCAAACACCTAAAGTCTTCTCTGCATGCATGTTGCACAAGTACTGAAGTAGAATGCTTCGAAAGTTTCACACCAACATCAGATATATTCTAAGTGTGAAATCTTTCGAAGTCAAGATCAATATCTTCCGAAGCCAAAGATGAAGCCTTCCGAAGCTTCAAAGACAAAGTCTTCCGAAGCTAACACTAGAAGACAGATTTCTTCCGAAGACTTTTAACAACATGCTTTATCAGATGTACTTTTCCTTAAAGTTGGACACCTTTCTGCTGCAACTCTGAAAAGCCACCAACTTACATAAGTTGGTGAAAAGGTCCATGCTTTAGGTAAACTATACATTGAGGTCTTGAGTGTGTAACTTTATACTTTATGTACTTTATCCTTTTGTAATATATTAGGATGTGAGCTATGGCATGTCATAGTCACAAAGTCAAAAGGCAATCTGCCTTTTGATTCTACAATTGTTTTTGTTTAGTGTCTAGTCAATTGTATCTAGATGGCATTCATAGTATGGCCAGCTTTAGGATGTAGTATAAGTATCTCATGTTCTTGTAACCTTTAGAATACGCTTTGTAATAGAACATAGAGAAAGTAATATACTGCATTCTTGAATAACCATACACTTGTGTTCTTGTGTTCAGTCTCTCATATTACTTGTGTTCTTAGTGTCTCATTTGTGGTTAATGCAGTTTATTGTTTGATTAAGTTTGGTTAATCTCCTCTTTGTGTTGTTGTGTTGTAAGTGACCCCCTTCACCGGTCCTGCAACCTACATATTCTATTCTATCTCGTATACGTATACTGCTAGCATCTTCATTGCATATCGGACATGCCTTGTATCCACTCGTGCTCCATCCAGACAAATGACCATACACAGGAAAATCATTAACTGTCCAAAGAAGTATGGCACGCATGTTGAAGATTTGTTTTAATTCGCAATCATATGTTTCAACACCTTATCCCATAAAACTTTCAACTCATCTATGAATGGACGCAAAAATACATCAATATCCTTTCCTGGTGAATCTCTTCCAGGAATCAGCAATGTCAACATAAATGAAGCATCAACCATAGATTTCCAAGGAGGAATATTATATGGTATGAGCACAACAGGCCACATACTGTAAGAGAGACTCATGGCCCCAAAAGGATTAAAACCATCGCTTGCAAGCCCTAGGCGAAAATTTCTAGGATCATTTGCAAAATCAGGAAACATTGTATCAAAGTGTTTCCAAGCCTTTCCACCTGCTCGATGCCTTAGAACCCCTTCTTCTTTGGTTCTTTGTCGATCGTGCCACAACATTTCCTTAGATGTATGTCTTGAAGCATATAAATGCTTAAGTCTACTAGTGATGGGAAAGTAACATAAGAATTTTACAGGTTTCTTTTTTCCTTTACTGTTTTCTTCATTACGACCAGTTTTACATACTGGACAATTTTGTAATCCTGCATTGTCTTTCCAAAATAATTCAAAATCATATTTACAAGCATGGATAGATTCGTATCCTAGTCCAAGAGAACATAAATATTTTTTTGCCTTATAATGGTTCTTCAGCAAGTTTGCATCCTTGAAAGCCTGACTAAATAAATTCAGAATCATATCCATCGACACATTTGTCATTTTACATGTCACCTTTATATTCATTAACTCTAGTAAAAATCCTAGTTCCTCACACCCCGGGTATAAAGGCTTTTCCATATCAACAAATAACTTCTCCACATTTGAGTTACTACGTTTATCAACATCATCATTAGAGCTTCTAGCTTCGGCTTCACTGCCCATAGGAAAAGCATCATCAAGTAACTTATCGACACCGTCATTTGATTCGTTTTCACTTCCTCTACACTCACTATTTGTTTCATATGTTTCATAACCTGGTAGATGTTCACCATGATATACCCATACATTGTATGTCGGTTCAAAACCATTATGTATGATGTGAGTAGCAACAACACTAGGAATATGTCTTCTTGCATTACCATAATTTATACAAGGACAATGTATTTGACCTTCACTATCAATGTATGTTTCACCCCTTTTAGCAAAATCAAACACTCCTTTAATGAACCTTGGATCTACCTTATTAGTGATTTTAGTCCAGGTCTTATCCAAATTCATTATGAAATCCTAAAATGGTTGTATAGTGATGAGATAATTGCTTGGAACAATATTACATACTTCTGGAAATTAAAATCATGTTATGTCTATTATGTGTTCTTTTGGATGATTCAAATGCAATAATGTGTGTTTTATCAAATAGTTTAGTGATGTAGAAGTTTGTTCATGGGTGTGGGTGTCGAATGAAGAACAGGGAATTTAATAAAGTTATATCGATACATTGTATAAATATAGGATAGCAATTGAAGTTCAGTGTATAGTTCTTTAAAGGTTTTCTATTTAGGTTCTGTTTATTTAGTTTTTTAGCCTTTTTTATGATTTGATATTTATTTAATACTAATCAATTAAGTTAGACGACATAATCCTAACAGTTTAGTTGAATAGAATATAAGTCTCATCCTTCATTTTTCTAAGAGAATTATATAAATCCATAACTTAATTATAAAATGATGACCATCTTACGGACTTGATGTATATCAGGTCTGACTTCATATTTTTTTGTTACTATTTACTGACACAAAATACAATAATAGGATAAAAGTGTAATCTATTGGGTTTACCAACCTGATCAACATCACTAATGTAATTGTCACATGTAAACTATGAGAGGCAACACCAGTGCATCATCTTCTAAATACATTTGACCAACAAATCTAGGGGCACAAAAACAACAACAAAATCCTACAACAGATGATTAACATTTGACACGCCTTTTTGTTCATCATCCACGATGTACCATTGGCATGGACCACCCTCACTATATCTCTTTTAAAATTACATAGTCGTATGTTCCTTTGATGTAACTTTTTTGGTTTCCACTTCCATTTTTATCTTTGTGGGATTTTAAGCCGACAAATTAAATATGAAACACACTTAAGCATCAAATTGAATATCCTTGTTAGCAAAATTAATATTAACACGTCTAATTTAAACCATATCACAACCACATATAAGACTACTAGCCGGTAAAAACATTAAAAGATTAAAAGATGGAAAAGAATAAGAAATGGTGGCACTTACAACACTATAATATAATTACTCTAGCATAAACGAACATATAAAATAACAGGGGTAAGAGATGATATAGAGAGTAAAAACAAGGGGCTAAACTAGAAAACTAACACCCCCACATCATTATAAAAACGCTAGTTATCCTTTCATTCTTCACATCATATTCATCTTCTCCAACCTACACTGTCGTGGCTGCCACCTCAAGTAACCCTACGACAGACGGTAACCATGCCACCCGCGGTAAACATTCAACCATTGGTGACCATAACGAACATCGGCTCTTTGCTGATGTTAATTGAAAATAACGACATAGTTCGATTGTAAGTATTATTCAATCCTTAAAACTTCATCTCTTCTATATATCTTCTCTTACGATGAATTGAGTTATTATCTTGACGAGAACATATGTTAATCATTCATGATGCAGGAAACCGAAGAACATATGTTAATCATTCACAACATGTTGATGGTTCATAGCAAATTCAAAATTCAATCTTGCTTGTGATGTTCATACATCCATAGCTTCATGTGTGGTGACGATTAACGTCCACTACACATAATATTAACTCCTCCAATTTCCTACATAACCACACACCTACCTCTTTGATCATCTAAAAGGATAACACGTTGTCGAACCTCATGTTAGGGTGACAAATTCTGTTTGAGTCAAGTTACGGGTCATGGATGTAGTGTTTTAGTCATGTTTTATTGAAAGTATATATGTCAGCAAGATTTTCCTCACTCTACACACTTGTAACATCATTTGACTGTTTTTTTGACAATTTTCCTTAAATCTCAATGACTCGTACGCGCTCGTTTCTGTCATGTTCTCTTTTTATTCTTCATATCAGAAGCATCATCTCGATCAAGCTGTCCATCGCGGCGTCGGTGATGTTATCGGAATAATGATTGTAAGTATTATTCGATCCTTATATCATCTCATCTATTATATCATCTCATCTATCTTCTATTATGATGAATTGAGTTATTATCATGACGAGAATTTTGATTCATGATGCAGGAAACTAAAAACACTTATTATTTGTTCACAACATGTTGATTGTTCATAGCAAATCTAAACTTTAACTTCACAAAAGGTTAATACTTCACAAAAGGTTAATACTTCAACAGCTTCATGCTTGGTGATCTTTAAAAAGGAGGGATGGAACACGTTTGATCATATTACCTTCAGATCTCATGCATCATGTTGTTGATTCATAGAACGGTCGCGATCTTTGGGGTTGTATCACGTGACGATAGCAGAGAGACTGGTTTTGTGTAGCACTGATGATTTCACCACGTCATGAGAATGTGGGCTCTCAACGATAGCCATCATTGTCGTGTGTAGACCAAAAACTAGAACTAATGACGATCTAGCGGTATTGATGTGTGTTATAATTTTTTTTTTCTCATGTGTAGATTAATAATGAATAGTATTAGCGAGAAGAGTATATGAGTTAGTTGTTTTAGGAGATGAATGAATCATATACAAATATATGATGTTGATAGAAGTAGATTGAAAGTTGTTTAAAAAACACATCTTAAAGAAAAAATTGTGATTTGTTGCTTGTATATTTGAGAATATATTTGTATTGTTTATAATAAATATAATAAATTCATAAAGTTTGTTTGTGAAGTAGGAGTGTTTGTTCTTGTTTAAACTGGTCAATTCTTGAATGTTATTAAGGGTTTTTTTTTCTCATTGAAGCTCTTCGATTGGTTATAGTAATTAAACTCTTTCTAATTTCTTCCAATTGCGGTTATCGTTGTGGTTGTAGTCATTGTCGTGGTCGTATACACCATCTCTCTTGATCTGAATAATATGTATTAAGTTTTGTTAGATGAGAAAAGTTGTGATTTACTTTAAAATGTAATTAATTAATAAAGGTAATATATGAGGCCACCATTAACTACTATTATGGATTCTAATAGTATTCACATCAATCATGTGGTCTATTAATAGTTAATATAGAATATTTATTTATTTTGCATGCTTATGAAGTTGTAATACTTGAAACATCATGAAAAGAATCTTAAAAGTTATGTTTTAATTATAACCAAATGACACCTAATATACACATAAAATGAAATAGAAAAAACCAATTTTCACAAAATCATGTAATCTATTAATAGTTAATGAAAAATATTTATTTATTTTGCATTCATATAATGTTTACAATACTTGAAAACATCCACTAGTTGAGATTATTCTCAAAAAACCATAGCTTTTAAGATTATTGTAAACAATTTTCGAGTATTGTAAACACACAAATAAAAAGAAATCGAAAAAACGATTTTCACATGTCATTTGCTTTTGAGAAAGAATCCACTAGTTGAACCCATGAACCATAAGAGCTACTTGAGTGAATTAATGTATACGAAATGCGATATGATGGATGTCATGCGTAGTTAGTTGAAGAAATGAATCATATATTTTATATGTAGCACTTAGATCGAATGATTTAGAATGGTGACGGAGAGGATCGTAAGATAGAGAATTGCACCATTACTTTTTATACTTCATTAATTGGTTCAAAACTTGAAATGAATGAAGCATATGGGACATTAATCACTGACACGACCTCTAACCTATTCTTATGATCCATTTTCCTTTTTAAGGCCAACACAAATTTTATTCATAAAAAGACTAACAAATAGTTAGCCAATTATATAGTTACATACACCATAAAAGATATCAATCAAATCCCTAAACTAGATACTTCAAATAAATTCCATTTATCTCATGTACTTATTTGAATATTATATCGATATTTTAACCATAAAAACTAAAGACTTTGATTTCTTCGACTATCTTTTCTATGCTAGATGATTTTAACCATAGAAAACTAAGGACATTTATTCTTATGACCCACTAATCCGTTAAATAGACCATGGTAAAAACATTGAGATGGCAACTAAAGGAAAAAATGAATTAAAGAAATATAAATGAATTTATTGTTTAATGACAGCGGCCTCCCATGATCATCTTTGTTCATAGCATGCATGCAGAAATTCCATATTACATATGTAACTGGTGATGACACATATCAATATCATAATAATTACAGTAATTCTCAAATCTCATTCAAGTTTATCTTCTCACCGGAACTTATATTCTTTTACATCTTTTATTGCAAGTAGATTAGACGTGACTCTTTATATCAACAAATCTTTTTTCTACATTTAAGGATCGTCATAGTTGGTGGATCGAATCTAGATCTCGAAATGAATGGGTAACAATATTAATAACAACACATATTATGTAATCATAGATAGTTAACATGTGCAACATGTGATCTTATGGATGTCATGTTACTCGTTAAAGAAATTTACCACATATTTGATATGTATCACTTGGATTGAATAATTTAGAATGGAGATAAGAAAGAGTCAGAAAAATTTAAAGAAAGAATTAAATCATATTTAATACTTTATTAATTGGTTCTGAACTTAAAAGATGATATTGATTGGTTTTGAACTTAAAAGATGATAGGTTGATTATAGCATTATAGTTAATTAACTAACACAACCACTAACCTATTCTTATGATCCGTTAATCCTATACATGTAACACCCGGTTATTATCATCATTTTAAAAGCTAAAGAAAGAAATAAAAAGAAAGAAAAAGGGGGAAAAAGGCATTTTACCCAAGTTAAGGGGTAAATGTGCCAAAAAGGACAAAATTTTGGGGAAAGTGGGTGTAAAGGGGCATGGCCGCCCACTCCCCTCTCCCATACACCCATTTCAGTCGGTTTTGAGAGAGAGAAAATGGGAAAGGGCAGAATTCCATTCGGGAGTTTGAAGAATCAAGGAGAAAGAGTCGAATCCAAGTGGGTTTTGAGGTGAAGCTTGAGGCAAACGGGTTTGAAGGAAGTCTCATCCGAAGAGGCTGCTAAGGTGAGTTCTAGGACCCCTATTTCACTTATTTTTAATAAATTTTGGGGCTGGAAATGCATATGAACCGATTTTGTTATGTTGGGTGTTTCACCCGTATGTGCTTGTGTGCGATTCGGGTGGGTTCGAGTTTGGGCATATTATGTTTGAACAATGATGCGTGTTTCTAAGGCTTAGGATGGTTAGTGTAAGCTTAGAACAGGTTGGAGAATGTTTGGGGACTACAATCTATTATTCTGGTATGAATGTAATTGCTTTTACGCCCAGTTAGGGCTCATGCGACTAGAGGTCATGCGACCGAAAGTCATATGACTGGAGATCATGCGACCGAAAGTCATGCGACTGGAGGTCATGCGACCGAAAGTCATACAACTGAAGGTCATGCGCCTGAGAGTCATGCGACTAAAGTTCATGCGCTTGAAAGTCATGCTATTGAGGGCCATGTGACTGAGGGTTCATACGCCCCATAGTGTTCATGCGTCTAGAGGCTCTCCATACGCCTAAGTGTTCTTTATACGCCCAAATAGGACTCGTGCACCCGAAAGAACTTAGAATGTTTTCTGATTTTTGGGGAAAGCGTTAATGTAGGCTTTAACTTGGGTTGTTCCCGGGGATTTAGTAAGTTGACTTTTGAGGTCATAGAGGATATGATGGGTTATGTATATATGATGGTGCCCTGTATGGTGATGTTTTGTATGTTCATGTTTATGTTCCTTGTTTTGTATGATTATTTTTCCCGTGGCTTTATATTAAATGTTAATCAATAAAATGAAAAGTATTATGTAACGTAAAGTGGAAGATTATGAAAAGAGGAACGTGATAGAAGAATGCATGCATTAACGAATGAACGAAAGTAAGAAAGGCTTGCAAGCAATGTATGGAGGTTCACATCCAATGAAGGGTGTTAGCTCAACTGTGTTCGGGTTAGCTACCCCGGAAGGATGCATACTAGGGTCCAATTCTTGTGATTTACCATATGTATGGGATCCTTGTTACTTGCCCTAGGTACTGGAGTCAGCTTAGTGCACAATGTTCGAGGTCTATGAAAGACCTCAGGCCCAGTAACCAACTTCATGCACGATACTTGGGATATAGCATATGGCATTGATCCGGAATGAAAGAGAAAAGATAAGTGGTGAATGTACTTGCCTTAGGTACTGGAGTCAGCTTCATGCATAATGTTCAAGGTCTATGAAAGACCTCAGGCCCATTAACCAGCTTTGTGCACAATGTTCGAGATATTATACATGTCATCAAAAGTAATGAACGTACGAATGAAAGTAAGAAGTTATGTATGAAAATGAACGAAAGTTAACGAATGAATGATGAAGATAATAATGATATTATCTATGTGTATGTATGATGTATGATCGCGTACGATTGTAAAGAACGGTTTTAAACGAAAGATAAAGTATGTTTTATTTTAAAACTAGAACTCACTCAGCAATACTGACTTTTATGTGTTTCCAGTTGGCAGGTAGTGGTTGCTGAGGATGGCACGGGGCGGTTACTTGGCTCTTTTTGGATGACATTCTTTTGATTAATGTTTTTACATTGTAATGCGAACAAGCGATGTTTTGTAAGGAATGTTCTATTAACTTGCAAAAGTCTTTATATTGAAATGAAAGGTTATTTTATTGTTTCCGCTGCAGTGTTTTATTAAAGCTAATAGAAATATATGTTTTATGTGCGATGATTGACCAGTTGTAAGTGTCCGGGGAACAGGGTCTTACAATACAAGAAGACGGGTAGAGTGATGGATATTATAGAGCGTATGGACGAGCAGGATCACCATAATATGGGCGTTGAAAATAAATTAAATGGACTGGAAGCACAGCTTGTAGCATTGTAGATTGTGGACAATCCTGCACCAGTAGAAGATTCTGATGAAGATCCCGAGAAAGAGCATTTAATTGTTTTAAAACATGTGTCGGGAAAGTCTTTGAAATGGAAAATAATTACTAAATATAAATTATCATATTTGATAATAAATTTTTATACACACATATGTGTATGAAAAGGGTAATAACTAAAACCTATTTTGAATTCAAAAGCATAAACGGTTATTCTTTAATATTTAATGTTGTTGATTTAAAACTTTTAACTTTAAATTTTTTTTAAATTATTACTAGAAATATTCTCGTATGTGTTGTCGCATTACTACACCACATACTTGAATATGAAACCTGAATTAAAAAGACATATTATAACAGTTATCACTTCGATGTATAACCTGAGGTTATTAAGAAAACATAATGAATAAAAGAACATGAACAAAAGAAAAAAGATAGCAAATGTGTCGAATAGACATAAGTTTACATATTTTTCCGGAAAATAAAAACAATATTAGTAAATGAATAACACTCTTCGGGTGCAATGAATTGAATAAGCTATTTAATCTTTACACGCCTAAAGTGTCATTTGTATATACACTTTTATGAGGCAACTATCTGATTTTTTAGACGGCAAAAACACACACACACACACACACACACACACACACACATATATATATATATATATATATATATATATATATAGAAAAGAGGGCTAACAAGGAGCTAAGAACCCTCGAGAACAAACATACGAAACAAAAGACATAGTCAAAGTAACGAAATAGAACATAAGAAAACCCCTTATCCTTATCCATTATCAGCGGAAAGCTTTCTAAGAAAAGTCAATCCCTTGTTGTTACTCCTTGCCTTCAACCATAATGACGCGAGAACCATGATGTTGCATGTAAACTTGAAGACTGCAGGAGCTGCCCCATTAAAAAGGATGTCATTCCTATGTCTCCAAATGCTCCACGTGGTGGCCATGAAGATGGTGTGGATCCCCTTTTTAAAGTCAACGTCTCCTTTGATTAGATATGGAATTTCCATGATGTCTTTGAACGTAAAGACATAAATTGGTCCAATACCACACCATGAACTAACCTTCGACCAAACTTGCATAGCAAAATCACATGAGGTGAAGATATGTTCCACCGATTCCTCAACCATACCACCGATTCCAAAAATGAATGTCGCAACCACGCCCCAGACTCCCGCATATTAGGTTGTTTAAACCGATATTCAAAGTCATCAATTCCTTATTGATAGCAGCTATGGGAAACAAAATAGAAAAAAGAAAATCAATGAAAAAACACTAA
>BJCM01052750.1:0-17766 GCA_018326385.1 Flaveria bidentis | reverse complement strand
AAGAGTTGATGCTCTGATACCACTTGTTAGGGACCAGGTACGTACGGTGTACTAACTGATTATGCGTATATACCTAATCAAATAGTGCGGAATCCTATTTGATTGGTGATCCAATAAGTGAGAACATAGTTCAGATCAATCTAACGATTAAAGAAACGTTAAGAATGATTAGAACACGATCAACTGCGAACTATGAAGTTGGAACAGGTTCTCTGGATTCTGTGGACGGCTAGGGTACGAAATGAGTCGAAATTCATGAAGTGTTACGTTTTTCCACGAATTAGATGGTACTTATAGGTTAGGGTTTGTCAATCGTATGACTGAACCATTTGCATGGTTTAGTCGTGCGACTGAATCTTACGATTGATCCCTACACATGACTGAAGGTTTAGTCGTGCGACTGAGTCAATCTCATGTCTCAATCGTGCGACTCACCCAGTCTCCTGGTTCAGTCGTGCGACTGGTCCAATAGCATGAAGTATTCCTGCGTATGGTCCATTAGCAATGTCTAATCGCATGAAGACTTCATACGATCAAGTTTTAACACGTTTCTCAATCATTATTGACTAAGAACTATGTACAATAACCTCAAACCTATATAGTTAGTTTAATATCTCTATTACACAATAAACAACAAAACATCAAACATTATAAGCATCAATCACATATTTTATTTCATTCAACTCATTCATTACATATGTGTAACACATGATAGACCATTTACATTAAGCTTCTAAACTAGGTACATATGTATCAATAAACTACACTCAGATGAAGCAAAGTCTCTAAGAGTTGATAATTATATAATAAGTAAAAATGAACACCTAAAGATAATTTTAAGGTACTTAGATATATTGCTTCTCAACTCAAAGTCTTACAAGAATCTTATAAGCATTATGTTATGAGTTACAATGAGAAACTATATGTAACACTACCTACAGCTAGATTTACTTTGATACCAGCTGGAATCCTCTAAATAAAGCATATACCACAAAGCTATAGTTTAAGGTATCTTAGATTATGTCTTATCTAAGATAAGGTAGTCATAACATATCCATGACTTACTTTTTGTCACCAACTAAAGTTGGTAACTATGCTATCTACTAAAGGTAAACAGTGGAATAATGTATGGTCAACTACATGGATTTTGAGAAAGCACCATGCAGTATATCAGAGGTCTGCAGCGAAGTGTCAGATATGTCCACTGGTTCATAGCAGTGTCTTCCGAAGGGTAGAACAAGTTCTTCCAGAGCCACTTATACTTCGGTAGAGGCTACTTCTTCCAAGGTTTGAGGACTTATTCTTTTCTTCATACTTTGGAAGTTCTCTTTTGATATTTTCTTCTTAGACTTGATCTTTGAAAGTGAATACTTTGACTTCGGAAGTAGAGTTTGTCTTCGGAAGTTGATCTTTCAAATTTTCTTCGGAAGAACTCTATTTCCTTTGGAAGAACTCTATTTTCTTCGGAAGATCCACACTTGGCTTCAGAAGCCTTAATTAGTTGCACCCAAAATTTGTCTAAGTGATTTGGTTTTGGTTGCACCAGCATTCTTCTTGATCCAACACCCTTCGATGTAAAAACTGCCATAGGTAAGTCTACCAAGATTTTTGAGATGATAGAAGGCTGTGATATTGAATTAGAAGGTCATAAGTTTTCTTTTAAACCATTTGTGATGACCTTAGGCGGTATCGATATAGTTCTAGGAATGGATGGTTGGTGGACTACGAGGCTTATATCATATGTCACAAGAAGATTGTCAGACTGACAATGCCTGACGGGAGTTTGGTGATCAAGTTACGACTATCCTGAAGGTTATTTCGATAGCGGTGGTGGGAAAGTCCATGAGGCATGGGTGTAGTGCCTTCTTGGCCTACGTGAAGGATGTGGATACACCAACACTACAACAATCTGATGTACGAGTTGTGTGGGACTTTCTTGACGTGTTTCCAGAAGATTTACCAGGTGTGACATCGTATCGTGAGATTGAATTTCAGATTGACTTGATACCAGGTGCCCAACCTGTTGCTAAAGAACTGATGGAGCAACTGCAGGAGTTGCTTGATAAGGGGTTCATTAGACCGAGTCTCTCTCCTTAGGGTGCTCCAGTCTTATTCGTGAAGAAGAATGACGATTGTATAAGGATGTGCATTGACTATCAGGAGCTGAAAAAGTTGACGGTGAATAATCGGTATCTATTGTCGAGGATCGATGACCTGTTTGATCAGCTCCAAGGTGCCAGTTGGTTCTCGAGGATAGACCTTCGATCTAGCTACCATCAACTGAGAGTTTAGGAACAAGATATTCCTAAAACAGCTTTTCGCACACGTTATAGACACTACGAGTTTCTCGTAATATCTTTTGGTTTGACCAACACGCCAAGTGCTTTTATGGACTTGATGAATCGAGTATGCCAGCCAATGTTGGATAAATTAGTGATTGTGTTTATCGATAATATCTTGATTTATTCCAAGAGTGAGGAAGAGCATGCCGGTCACATTCGAGAGGTGTTGGAGACATTGAGATAGAATAAGTTGTATGTCAAGTTCTCCAAGTGTGCATTCTGTCTATGCGAGGTTTAGTTCTTGGGTCACGTGGTGAATCCTGAGGGGATTATGGTGGACCCGACAAAGGTGAAGGCGGTGATGCAATGGAAGTCACTAAACACACCATCTGAGATTCGTAGTTTCTTGGGTTTGGAGGGCTATTACAGAAGAATTATTCAAGACTTCTCTAAGATAGCTTCTTCATTATCTAAGTTGAATTTTACGGATGTAAACTTTGTATGGGGTCAAGCTCAAGAGAAGGCATTTGAGGTGTTAAGGCTAGGTTAACTCAAGCTCCTGTCTTGTCGTTACCTGATCGAAGTGAAGATTTGGTGGTTTATTCAGATGCTTCATACTCGAGGTTTGGATGTGTCTTGATGCAGCAAGGAAAGGTTATAGCCTACGCATCCTGACAGTTGAAAGTTCATGAGGTTAGTTATCCAACACATGATTTGGAGCTAGCAATTGTGGTCTTCATGTTAAAGATTTGGAGGCACTACCTGTATGGGACGAAATGCACCATATTCACTGACCACAAGAGCTTGATATACTTCTTTGAGCAGAAGGACTTGAACATGAGGCAGAGGAGATGGTTGGAGCTCATAAAGGATTATGATTGTGAGATCCATTACCATCCGAGCAAGGCCAATGTGGTGGCAGATGCCCTTAGCCGAAAGGAGAGACCCGAGGTGATTTAGATGAAGGCTTACTAGTTGATTATGACCTCTAATGTGATGAACCAGGTCAAGGAGTTTGAAGATCAGGCATTGACGAAAGATCATCTTAACTTCGAAAGGATGAGAGCTCTAGTCGCGTAGCTGGGTGAAAACACACTCGGTGTTAGAACCCGATTCAGACGGATGTGGATTCCTCGTCACCAGGATTTACGTGAGAGAATTATGGATAAAGTTCATAAGACTCGATACTCCATTCATCCCGGTGCTACAAAGATGTATCAAGACATGACGAAAGATTATTGGTTGTCGGGTATGAAGCATGACGTAATGGAGTACGTGAGTAAGTGCCTTACTTGCTTGCAAGTGAAGGTGGAGCATCAAAAGCCATATGGGAAGATCCAACCTTTGGATATACCTGAGTGGAAGTGGGAACATATCACCATGGACTTTATCATGAAGTTACCGTGTACCTTGAAAGGGTATGATGCCATATGGGTGACAGTTGAACGTTTGACGAAGAGTGCTCACTTCCTACCGATCCGAGAGATGTATTCCTATGTGAGACTCGTGGATCTATTCATCAAGGAAATTGTAAATCGCCATGGTTTACCGGTATCTATCGTGTTGGATCGTGACACCCGGTTTACATCCAAGTTTTGGAAGAGATTTAATGATGCTATAGGGACGAGGTTACATATTATCATGACTTATCATCCCTAGACAGTTGGTCAGTTAGGAAGGACCATTCAGACGTTGGAAGATATGTTTTGGGCATGTGTTATTCATTTTGGAGGAGGTTGGGATGACTACTTACCGTTAGCCGAGTTCTCATATAACAATGCTACCATGCCCGCATTAGCATGCCACCATATGAGATGTTATACGGTAGGAGATATAGAACACCTGCTTGTTGGGGTGACATTGGCCATAAAGAGTTAGGGAGCGTCAAGGTGGTCGAGGCTACGACTGAGAAGCTGGAAATGATCAAAGCCAGTATGAAGTCAACCAAAGATAGACACAAGTAGTATGGCGACAAGAGACGTTGACCGATTGAGTTCTAGGTGGGTGATAGAGTTTTGGTGAAAGTCTCCCCTTGGAAGAGCATCATTCGGTTTAGGAAGCAAGGCAAGTTGAGCCCAAGATACATAGGGCCTTTACGAATTATGGCTCGTGTTGATACATATGTACCTAGATTCGGATCTTAATGTAATATGTCTTGAATGTCTTATACTTATGTAATGCTTGGGTATTTAATGAAATGAGATTGTTTGGTTGTGATTTATAATGTATAATATTTCATTAATGAGTTGTGTAACGCATATTGACTTGATTATATAGGTTGTGGTTGTTTGAAATAATATACATAATGTTATAATAATGAATACATTCAAACTTGGTTAAGTGAAGTTTTCATGCATCCGACTCGACCATGCGCCCCAACAGTGGTCATGAGTCCGAATTGAAGATTTAAGGCTCGTTTGATCACGGAGTTGAAGATCGGTGTTCGTGGGCATCCAAACAATAAGAAAACACCAATAATCCAGGTAAGAAACATCATTTAATCTTTTATTTTGAGGTAAACCCAAATTCTAGGGCTTGGGTGTTTTAAAGTGGCAAAGATTCGCCCAAAAATCACGTTTTTGTGTATGAAAACATGTAAGAAGCTTAGATATAGCATATTGGGTGATAAACCAAGGTTTTGGATGTAAAATATTGATGTTTGTGGTCAAAAATGGATTGGTTCGTAATTTTCAGCCTGTTCTGGGAAAATAAGGGTTCATCCAACGAAATTGCGTAGTCATCCAGCGAAACTATGAAGACTTCCTATGAAACTATAGTTTCGCAGACATGGGTATCCAAAGAAAGTTGGGCAAAACTGGCAGCGAATCTGGCAGCAAAGATGCCAGCTAAACTACCAGAGAAATTGCCGGCGAAACTAGCAGGGAAACTGCTGATCTGGTAGCAAAATTAGCAGCGAAATTAGGTAGAAATTAATTTTTTTATGTGTTAACTTATCTACAAGTTGTGTAGTACGATTCTTATTTCGAAAGCTTAATTGAGGAGCGACTCACTAAGTCCAGGTGAGTTCTAGATCCCCTTGTTTATAGGTTTTAAACTAGTTTGGGGTTAGAAATGCATACTAAATAAACATTTTAAATGAACAAGATTTTAATACGTTTTGTGAGGAAGATCAATATTTCTATAATAAAATGTGCTATATAAATGTTCTAAAATAAAAAGTTTGCGTGCTGACCTAGCAACCCGGTCCTAGTGGAGGATCAGTTATATTTTATGATGACTTATGCTTGTGGTGCATATGTATAAGTATGTGAAGGTATGATGTATGATGTTATGCTGCGTGATGTTTATGATGATGTGTGATGGTATATGTTATGTATGATGATGCGTGATGATATTATGCTTATGTATGTTATGTTTTCTTATGTTCCTTCTTACATATTATGATGTGACTTCACGTGGTGTGATTATATTAATGAATGTAAAGTATTATCTTTACAAAGTGAAAGATTTAAGATAATGAAAGTGGAACATAATGAATAAACGAATGAAAAGTCTTTCAAGCAAAAGAAAGGAGGTTCACAACTCATTGAGAGTTGTTAGATCAACTGTGTCTACAGCGTGGAACTTTGGCTAACTCATAAGGTTTCGTACATATAGTAGGAGTTAGTCTTGGTGACTACTCCAATTTGTGCGATTTGGTAATTATTGTGTGTTATGTATCATGTGATTTTGGCTAACCCATAAGAGTTCACACACACAAGGGAGTCAGTCTTTGTGACTACTCTATACGTGCGATATGTGCGATATGGGGTCCTTGTCACTTAACCCCAAGGGTACATGACATGACATGACATACATAGAAGTGAAAAGATAATAAATGTATGAAATGTGCAATAAGTACGAAATGTGCGAAATGTGCGAAATGTGCGAAACGTGCGAAATGTACGAAACGAACAATGATGAAAGATAATAATTATGATCTTGATGTACGTACGATGTTTGATCATGTGCGATATTAAAGAAAATGATTTAAGGAATGAAAGGTAATATAAAGTTTTATAAAACTATAACTCACTCAGCAGCGTTGACTTTTTAGGCATTTTCCAGTTGGCAGGTGATTGTTGCAAAGGTTGGAACGACGTGGCTACTTGGCTCATTTTGGTTGGCATCCATTTTATGATATGATAACGTTTTTGCATTATAATGCAAACGACCGATATTTTGTAATGAACATTGTATTATTTTGCAAAAAGTGTTTATTTAAATGAAATGAAATGGTTGTTTAAATTGTTTTCGCTTCATGGTTTTAGTAAAGTTAATGTAAATATATATTTTATGTGCAATGATTGACTTGCTGGGAGCGTCCCGGGAGCAGGGCCTTACATAAATCTTGTAAAATCATCAACAATCACAAAGAAGTATGATTTCCTTCCAATGCTCATTTTAATTGTGGGACCAAATAGATCCATGTGCAATAAGTGTAATTGAGTTGTGATAGATTTAACAACTTTGGATTTATGAGATGTTTTATGTTGCTTTCCTTTCAGAGATGCAACACAGTTATCTTTGTAGAAAAAATCATTTTTAGACAAACCATGTACCAAGTTATTTTTAACCAATTTGTTCATGGTATTAAAATTTACCTGACACATACATTTAGGCCATAGTGTTGACTCATTACCATTAGCGTTGGAAAAGGAGCATGACACTTAACCAAGTGAGGAAGCATTGTTCATATCCAACTTGTACATATCCACTTTCCTGGGAGATCTGAGAAACACCAATTCTTGAGGAATTGTTATCCCTAGTTTGAGGATAATGCACTCAGGTTTATAAAAAGCATTTGGTGCCTTTGATTACAAAACTGAGAAACACTTAGCAAATTGTGTTCAAGTTGTTTCACAAAGTGAACTTTGTCATCTCTTACTTGTCGTTGGATACATTTCCTCTACGACAAATGTATCCTCCAGCCTCATCTCTAAATTGAGTAGGACCTTCGTAAAATATTGAAATTTTGGAAGAAGTGACTTGTTCCCTGTTATGTGCCTAGAGCATCCACTGTCTACATTCCACACATTGTTATTATTGTCATATGGATGTCACATAAGGTTAATAAAGTTAGTTGTTATTGCAAACCTATGCCTTATTGGTATTGGGCTTTTCTAATAATGAGGATTCTATTTAACTAAAATATATGCATGGGGTTCAATACATGTTAAGGAAGAGGTTTAGGCTGCAACATATTCTTTGATCTTCCATTACATCCCTTGGCTGATTAGTGAAGATGAGCTTCTTGAAGCATGAGCAGCATGGCACTCTTCCGAAGCTTCTCTCTTTTTAGAAGAAGCCTTCACCACCTTTTCTTTTGAAGCTGTCTTCTTCTTGGAATGTTTCAAGAGAGCTTTCTTGTTCTTTTGAACTTTCTTAGCTTTGACTTCCGAAGCTATTTTCCCTTGAGAAAAATAACTTTCTTCTGAAAAAAACTTTGATTTGGAAACATGATTTCCTTTCTTCATCACTTGAAACATGGGGTAAGTTCCAAATGTGTAACCCTCATTGACTTCTTCCTTCTTAATATTATTTGCATAATGTGTGCTTGCAGGATTGTAGTAACAATCTTTAGCCATGTGGTTTTGCAGACCACACATTATGCATGCAATGTTAACTTTTTGGGAACTTAAGGACTATTGGTTCTTGTTTTACTTATTTTAATCAGTAGTCTTTCTCTTTAACTTCTAATCTTTTTGTAGGATATGTGTGTTGGTGTTACTCATTTTTCCTGGATCAGAGTTTCCTACCAGCTGAAATGAACAAACCCTTTTGCTTTGTGTTGATTTTCTGCATGGATTCAGCTACTTTCCTAGCTGTTTTTCTTGCTGCCTTAACCCTATTTCTTTTGGCTTTGGTGGTTAAGGGTCGATCATCATCGGTAAGAGAGGGTTGGTTTATCTGGTTCTTCCACGTGATGTTCTCTAAAGTTGCATCACTCTTTGACTCAAGAAAAGATGGGTTAGCAATTTCATAAGAATGTGGTAGAGCAATTTCATTATTTCCCTACCCACCTTTATTATGATAACAAAGTTTTCAATGACAAATGATGCAAGAATGGCTTTAAAGTTTTTCTCAGAGATATCATGCTTCTTGGCTTGAGCCTCAGCTATGACAAGCTAGGCTTGAGCATCAGTCAATTTGGATATCGAATCTTTGATTTGAGTCTTGTAGTTGGTATGTTCATGTTTTAACAAGGACACAATTTTCTCTAACTTTTTAATTTTCTTTTGATAGTCAAATTCAGCCCTTTTAAAATCATATTATAATATATTTAAAGACTCAATATTAGATTTGATTTACATACTATAGACCTGATATAACTTAAATTTAGCAATACAAACTGGAGTACATAGGTGTTCGTATACCTTGTTGTCATCAGTTCCAGCCATCAATGCTTGAGCAAGAATCACATCCTGTTTCATGAAGCTCTAGTCAACTTCTTGAGCCACAACAGTTGTTGCAGTTGACTTCCTGAAAGCTTTAGGTGTAATGGATGTGTTGATGCTTGAGAGGTTCAAGAACGGAAATAGGAGTCTTGCATTCCATAACCGAGTGACCAAGTTGGTTAAAGTTCTAACATTTGGCCTTTTTATTGTAAAACCCAAACATCCTGTTAGTTGTGTTCCTGGGGAAACTGCATTCCAGTTCTTTTGAAGAACATCTTTGCTTTATAAGTTAACAGAGCCATCTGTTGGAAAATGTCCACATATTCCATGTCATCTGGGCTGAAACACTCTAGATCATCAAAGCAGTACTAACAATCACAAAAGTATCAATTTTCTAAGACAAAGGCATAGTTGTCCTGAAAAGAACTTGGTTGAGCCTGTTGAGACCTTGGAGTCTTAGAGAATGTGATGTATGACCTAGAAGAACAGGATGGCTCCTGGGAATAGGTCAGGTAGTGTTGAGGTTGGGGGTCCTAAGCCTTCAACAACCATTAAAGCGTTGCTAGCAGAAAGGCATGAGCATCTACTTATCTTGTGGCCTCTCTTGTTCTCCATCTCTACACGGTATCCATCAATGATCCCATATAGTTCAGTCATGGTGAATGAGTTCAAGTTTTATGTCCTCTTGATAGACACATAGTAGAACATCCACTCATTTGGGGGTGCACTCATGTATTTTCTTGAGAGATCTCTCAACTCAATGGCCATTCCTATAGACTAAAGGCAGGAAATAAGATCCATGTACTTGAATTATTTTGGCTAAGGGTCTCTCCAGCAATATAGGTGAAGTTTTCAAACTGATGCTTCATTGAATCTTTCTTAGAGTAATTAAAGTTGGAGTACATCTAGGACAAGGCTTCAAACATTTCTTTGGGTGACTAGCAAACCTCAAAGCCCACCATAATAGAGTTGGGTATAGCAGTCATGATAACAATCATAGCATTGCTATCAATTCCAGCTTTTTGCGGTCTTCATTAGAGTAATCTTCTACAGCTTTCTCTTTCATAGCATCGCTTCTTTCTAATCTTGCAAATTTTGGTCTATAAGTACCATTGATGATAGATTGCCATATATTCCCATCTTGGTACCTGATGAAGCCTTTAATACATCTGCTCCATGATCTAAAGTCTTCAGGGGTGATGATGGGTGCTTTGGTGATCGTCCTCATCTCAACTCCAAAATTTTGGTTGAGGGCCATTTTGAGAGTGATGAAAGAAAGAGTGACTGCAAAGTTGATTTGGATGGTAACATATCCCAATCAAGAGCCTAAGAAGCTTTGATAGGAACTGTGGGATCGGTTTTTGTCACTAAACACTTGGTTTCTCTCAAACTACACACTTGTTTTCTCTCAAACTCACTTAAGAGTTGATAATAATATACTAAGTAACTAAGAATGCAAGAGGATAATTTTAAAGGTACTTGTATATATTACTTCTTAACTCAAAGAATTACTAGACTCTTACAAGCATGTTACATAAGTTACAATGATAAACTATATATATACTATCTCCTATAGTTGGATGTACTTTGATACCAACTGGAAACCTATGACTAAAGCAAATACTACACTGCTAAAGATGAGGTATCTTAGATAAAATAATTTATAAGATATGGTAGTCATGACATGTCCATGATTTACCTTTTGTTACCAACTAAAGTTAGTAACTGCACTAACTGATAAAGGATAATCAGTGAAATAAAGTATGGTCAACTACATGGGAGTGGGAAAAGCACCATGTTGTAAGGCCCCGTTTCCAGGACGCTTACAGCTGGTAAATCAATGCACGTAAAACATGCATTTTCACTTATCTTACATAAACATGTTGCCGCAGAAACATTTAGATAAAACATTCCATTTCAATATAATAGCTTTTGCAAAATAATACATCGTTAACCAATTACAAAAACCCAAGTTGCATTACATCACAAAAGCATTATAAATATGGATGTCATTTAAAAGAGCTGAGTAGCCGCCTCGTGCCATAAAAGCATTATAATATAATTATTATCTTCTACATTTGTTCATTCATCTTTACGTCTTTTCTTTCGCATTTGATATCTTCCATAACAATACGATGTGCTACACATCAATCTATATGGCTACTGGGCCGAAGTCTATAAATAGACAACTAAGCATGGTGCCGCAGGACCGGGGTAAGCAGTAGAGGTTCAATACAAATGGTCGGTCACAAAGATGGACACCAATGTGCATCCTCCCGGGGTAGAGAACCCGCACACCGTTGGGCTAACACCTTATAACTGGTGTGTCCTGATATCTAATGCTTGCAAGACTTTCATTACTTTTGTTTATTTATGCATGCATTCTTTTATGTTCCTATGTTCATCATATTTCACTTTACATTACATAATACTTTCAATTCATTTATTAACGTTCAACGTAAAGTCACGGGAAAGA
This sequence comes from Flaveria bidentis, assembly GCA_018326385.1. Taxonomy (NCBI): domain Eukaryota; kingdom Viridiplantae; phylum Streptophyta; class Magnoliopsida; order Asterales; family Asteraceae; genus Flaveria; species Flaveria bidentis. The sequence goes on along the minus strand of BJCM01052750.1, from coordinate 6,610 downwards.
TAAACATACATCAAAATGAGGAACATCAACATGCACAATCATCATCATACAGGGCAACATCATAATAGATAATGTACATCATGCATAAACATGCAACATCATCATCATGCCCAACGTAACCTCTAAGACCTCAACAGTCATCTTTCATGAACTTATGGAAATTTCCACATCAAAACTTACATGTGCACTTTCCTCCGAAAGTCAGAAATTAAACTACACATTTCCGCGGGTACACCAACCCTACTTGGGTTTATAGGCACCCTTCAGTTGCATAGCCAACAGGTGACTAAACATCATGCGAATGGACCAATGCGGATGAACACCTATGCGGATGAACACCCAGTCGTGCGAATGGACCTCATGCGGATGGACACCCAAGCGAATGTACACCGATGTGGATGACCTCATGCAGATGAAACTAATGCGAATGAGCACCTATGCGACTAGGCCCTCAGTCACATGACTCCCCATGGCCCCCAATCATACGAATGATTCCCCAGTCGTGCGAATGAACCCACAATCGTGCGAATGAACCCTCAATCATGCTAATGAACCTCAGTCTCACCTCAATCGGCCGTATGGCCGCCATTAAGTCGCCTAGCCCCAGCTGATGCCGAATGGAGTTCATCTCGAACCTAATCTACCATTTTCGACCTCCAAGCTCATTCAAACCCATTCTAAGCCTAAATCAACCATCTAAAACCTTAGGAATGCATACCACAACACCATTCAAGCACACACAAGCCTGGAAACAAACTCCAAACACATCACACGCAAACACATATAAATGGGTCAAACACACACACATACAAAAGCGGATTTTCCATGTGTTCCAGCCCCAAAATCAACCAAAAACGTAGAAAATAGGGATCCTAGAACTCACTCAAACGACCACAACAAGAAGAGCTATGAATCAACACGCTACACTTCGATTTGGCACCCTTGAATCCACCCGAACAAACTTTTCTCCCTTTTCATGCATTAACTACTCCCCCTAAATTTGTGTTTAATGATATTATGTAGCATTCATCATAAATTTATGAAAAATTAACATGAAAGGCACATGATAGTCCATACTTCTTTAGGTGAAAAGAAATAAAACAAAATAAAAGGAGTATTATATACATGCATATAAACACATATAATAGGATCAAACTATCCCACTAAAGTTCTTCCACTTAATTTTGTTTGATTAAGAATAATCTGATTCTAGTCCTGATTGCTAGTATGTTAGACCAAATAATTTCGAACAAGAGTATTGTATCAACTAGTCATGTTGTTTATCATGTTTTAGTGTTTATTATGGTTAACTATTATGGGCTCTACATTCAATTCATATTAGAGTTTATTCTCCTTTTGTCAGTCAATTCATCACTTTTCACACTTAGAAACTATGTACATAAAGTTATAAATTCTATCTTGAGACAAGTTTGATATCTCATGAATGCTTTGTTGCTAAAGCTCTTTAGATAATATACTATTGATCGTAATGGACTCTTTTGAGAGCTTAGATATGATCATCATCAGGTCACCGGGTCTTTACTTTAGTACAATAGAGGTGCCTTTAACCCAGGTGTTTGTTTACACAAAACAGATGGATGATAAGGATCATACTTTATAAACCAGTTGGGTACAGAGGTACACCAAGGTATTCATAATCCCAGGTCTTTGTTTACACAAAGGGAATATGATATGAAAAGATAGAAGTTATAAAGTATTTTACATAGTGTGCTAAAGTGAGTGAGTTGATCACATTAGAATAAGACTTACTTGCTTGATCCTTAAAATAAGCTTCCCACACACAATCACCTTTTCATTATGTTACACATTCACTAAGGGTAGTTTCCACTCATGTTGAACCTACTTGCATATAAAAAAACTTTTGATCAGATTTAAAGAAAGTTAATTAATTAGGAAGTAAATAAAGGCAAATTTTACTATCACTTCCCAAACATGTGGCATGCTAATAAGAAAATAAGGACAATATTTTTGTATTTTTATATGGTTTATAAAATGTTTTTGGATTTTATAGATTACTACAGATGAGGACACCCACATGATTTTCTTTGTTGATGATTATTTAACTAAGTTAGTCAAGCCCAAAGACTCAATTAGAAAATTAAATCTAACTGAATCAAAGGCTTTGGTGAATGAATCAATGTAAGGCCCCGTTCTCGAGTACCTCACAGCTGGTGGTTTATTGCACATAAAACATTATAAAATGTACATTAATTTTGCAGTGGTATTTAAAACTTTCATTTATAATTAAAAACATGTCAATTACAATATTTGTTTTCATCTCAAAATGCAAGACATGTCAAAATACGGATGCCAGCCTCAAGATGCTCCTAGTAGCTTATGCATCCATGCCTGCAAACTCCTCAGCATCAACGTATACCTGCCAACTATCATTCATACAAAAGTCAGCGACGCTGAGTGAGTTCTAGTATTATAATAAAACATATTTTTCTTTATTAAAACCGTTCTTTACTTTATTTCAAAACATACTATACTTAACCACTGTTCGTGATCATGCATCATACGTACATACAAATAATATCATTATTATCTTCGTCCTTACGTTCATTACCTTTGTTCATTCAACGTCTTACATTATCGTTTACTTCTCTTTCTAGATCCGGTCAGACTTTACCCTCTTCGTGGCACTCAGCCACGATTACTAAGGTCGAATGACAAGGATCCTGTTTAGTACATTATTACAATAATTCATTTATGTTCATTCATACGTTCGTTCTTTCTTACATGATCTTCTTTCATTACTCATTATTACTCGAATCTTGTCTCTTGCAATATCCCCGACTCATGCTCGAAAGCTGATGCTGTGCTGGGGCCTGCTTACAAACCCCCGACTCATGTCCGAAGACTGACACAGCACTGGGATACGCGACAAAGATCCCATACGAGTCAATCACAGAGATTGAACTCCATTCGAGTCTGTTGCAACACAAAGTCGCTCGTCTCATTAACTCGTCTCATGGTCAAAGACCTCTGTCGAGTCTGTTGCAACACAGAGTCGCTCACCTCTTAACTATGCTTGGCTTGATGCCACACCCCCGAAGTTATACATTACTTGGGTAACAACACCCCCACCGAAGTGGGTAACAACACCCCCACCGAAGTGGGTAACAACACCCCCATAGAAATGGATAACACCCCCATAGAAATGGGTAACACCCCCATAGGTGTGGGTAACAACCCCATAGGAATGGGTAACACCCCCACAGGAATGGGTAACACCCCCATAGGAATGGGTAACACCCCCATAGGAATGGGTAACACCCCCTTAGGAATGGGTAACACCCCCTTAGGAATGGGTAACACCCCCATAGGAATGGGTAACACCCCCATAGGAATGGGTAACACCCCCATAGAATGGGTAACACCCCCATAGGAATGGGTAACACCCCCATAGGAATGGGTAACACCCCCATAGGAATGGGTAACACCCCCATAGGAATGGGTAACACCCCCATAGGAATGGGTAACACCCCCATAGGAATGGGTAACACCCCCCGTAGAAATAGGTAACTCCGCCATAGAAATGGGTAACACCCCCATAGAAATGGGTAACAACCCCATAGAAATGGTTAACACCTCTGAAGGTCAGTCACAAAGAATGGAACCCTTGGGTGCACACTTTAGGATTTGCTGAACCTCACGCGGTAGAGCTTAAGGCATTAAGAGCTGTGCACCTCTGTACATATTACTTTCAGGCCTCTCTGTACTTCTCTTTTATTCATTAATTCATGCATGCATTCATTACGTTCCTCTTTTCATTATCTTCCACTTTACGTTACATAATACTTTCATTACATTCATTAACGTAATACGCAAAACCAAGGGAAGACATACATACATATTAAAGAACACACATAAACCTAAACATACACCATCACCATACAGGCACATCATCCATACACAACACACATCAAACATAAGCCATCACATCATAACCAAGCCTATCTTCCCATTTTACCCCTAGAAATCCACTTAGAAAACCTCAAGTCCAAAGTGGGCGCATGGGTCCTTCCAGGCGCATGAGCATAAAAATTCTAAGTATAAAACAGTCTGGGCGCATGGGCACTATTTGCGCGTTTCTGCCCTGTTCAGGCGAATCACCAACACTTTGCCGTTTCAAGCACTTGGGCGCATGGGCACTCTTTAGGCGCATGGCCAATACTTAGCCGTTTCATTCACTGGGACGCATGGGCACTGTTTAGGCGCATGCTCCACACTTAGTCGTTCCATCACTAAGGTGCATGGGTACTATTTAGGCACATGGCCACACTTGGGCGCATGGCCAATACTTAGCCGTATGGCCAACATGCTGGGTGCATGGGCCACTATTCAGGCGCATGACCCACTATTGGGCGCATGGCCAACACCTAGGAGTCTGATCTCTCATGTTGGACGCATGGACAATTGTTTTGGCGCATGAACCACTGTTCATGTTCATCAAACCTTCTGAAATATTTTCTATGCTACCAATTTCACCCAATTGCCATTCTAAGCATACCCAAACATAGATCTAACATGCTAAGGCCATCTAATGATGCTAAACATCATCTTTAACCCATACTCAACACTATAACATTCATACATACATACAACATTCTAACATAAAGTTGTAAACCCATGGTTTCTTTAAAAGATGCTTACATCGTATGCATAAAGCCCCAAATCAGCTGAAAATCAGTAAAAGAGGGGTTCTAGAAACTCACCTTGAGCAGCCATTGAGCAACACTTTTCTAGTTCAAGACCCACTTCGATTCAGCTCTTTGAATCCCGAAAGCTAACTCTAAACAACTAGAACTTCGGTCAAGAACTCAATACTCAACTGAAACTGAGCTCAAACAAGAGAAGACTTACTTTTTTCAGATTCTTCTTCCTCTTTCTCTCTCTAGAACCAGGCTCTCTCTCTCTCTCTTCTTCTTCCTCCTAGAGCAAAGCAGCTTTCTGCTTTGATATGGGCAACTATGCCCTTTAAAATCTTAAAATAATAAGATTTGCACTTTGTACACTTTTTTCCCCTCCATTTGTGCAAAATTTCCATTCCTTCCACTTACTTTTCTTTTCCTTTCGTTTAAATAAAATTTCAGGGTGTTACAAGTCTACCCCCCTTAAAGAGGTTTCGTCCCTGAAACCTGTCGCTTCTCGAACCGTCACGGGTAACACTGTCTCACCTCTTCTATGATCTTGCATTTAAACTCAGATCCCTTTAGGCTTCACTGCACCCGAATAAGTGAAACCATCATCCTCCTTGGTCTATTCTCTTCTTCTTATTAGTAGTGGTCACTAGTTGCTCCTCGTGGTTGGATACTCTGTCCATCTCAGTATTCTCTAATAGCATGACAATGTCCTTGTCGGTTGAGCTCTTTCTTAAGCGAGATGCATTGAATATTGGATGAATTCCACTTAACTCATCAGGTAGCTCCAGTCGACGTGCCACTTCTCCTACGTGAGCAACAATTGAGAATGACCCTCTACACTGTAATATTAGCTTTACTTAATTTCAAATCAAGCAATCCGCTTTCCTTGTCGAAGCCTTCCTCATACTTCATTGTCCTAGGTCGTCACTGAGCTCTGGTCATGCGCGATTGATCAATCCATCTTCTTGCAACACTTGGGGTTTGAGTCATAGACTACTGATCAACTCACTCGGAGATGCATGTCTACCTACCTATGTTTGTCTTGAACAGCCTAGCAGGAACAAGCGCTCTCTCTCAATTCTATCGCGCAATCCTCTAGGACATTAGGTAACCTGGTAGACTTACTAATAGCAATTCTTACATCGAAGGCTCATCGATCTTCCTACCCCTAACGTGAAACATCACAGAAAATAGCGGCAACAAAACTACTACTAGCGTCACAATTAAAGCATTGATGCAATAATCTAAACTTGCAAGAACGTACCTGACGTTACCTTGAAGTCTGACCTAGCCTCCTCCCGGTCATAGCGAAGGATCTAGCCCGATAGCCCTGCTCAACTCTCTTTCAACTTTATCCATCTCACGGTGAGTTACCCATGGCTATCGAGCGGAAGGGGTAACAACACCCCCACCGAAGTGGGTAACAACACCCCTATAGAAATGAATAACACCCCCCATAGAAATGGGTAACACCCCCATAAAAATGAGTAACACCCCCATAGAAATGGGTAACACCCCCATAGAAATGGGTAACACCCCCATATAAATGGGTAACACCCCCATAGAAATGGGTAACACCCCCATAGAAATGGGTAACACCCCCATAGAAATACGTAACACCCCCATAGAAATGGGTAAAAACCCCATAGAAATGGGTAACACCCCCATAGAAATGGGTAACACTGACGGGTTTGTTTGAACATAAACAAATTGTTTAACCATTTAAACAAGAAAAACGCAGCGGAATGTTAGTATTATAGTCTTGTTCATAAGCTGAAAAATCAAGTCCCCTTTTGATAGTATAATGTCATAAACAAACCCAAGAACAAAGGATCTTTATATGTGAATAAAGGCTAGCTATGAAAGACAAAAACACAACTTATGGACAGCCATAAACAAGCTGCCATAAACTACCTTTCAGCAGCAAGTGTGATGAAGTA
>BJCM01052714.1:915-16200 GCA_018326385.1 Flaveria bidentis | reverse complement strand
CTATAAAGATTTTATAAAAAAAGTTGTTAAAATTAGAGTCTTCATAAATTTAAAATTTAAATTATATTTATTCTTTTATTTATTTAAATTATTTAATTTTATATTTACTTCAAATTCCAATCATAACCCCCTTTTAAAAGACTTATAAATCACCATTAACACTATTCATAACCTCCTCCTAACCTCAAGTATAAAAATAGGCTTAGGCCTTACTTTTTATTTGCTCATTCTCTAAAAATCTCTCTAATAAACCTTTCTCATTCTTTGGTTTTGATCAAATTCAAGAATTTTCTTTTACAAGTAATCTCAAGAAGTTTGTAAGACTAAGGTAATCTTATATTGATTTATATTAAGCATTTCTATATTCTTTCAATCATACTAACATCAAATTGTGCTCATGTTCTTACTTTTATTCTTTCTTCTACCAAATCTCTTTTTATTGTAATCATTATCATTTGATCATTAACCTTCCAATGTTCACTAATCTTATAACAATCACTAACATTCTTAAATTAAGCAAACAACACAATAATGTAAACAAAGAATCCCGTTTGCATATGGACGGCTATGCCGCTGCATTCGATTATTCCACAAGATTATTTCTCTAATTGATGGCTATGTTAAAGTGTTGGAATATTTTTATATAACTCAAATGAAGTCTAATATATCATATATCGACATAATAAAATGTTCTAACCCGTTTCATGCTTTAACGATATTAAAAGTGCACATAAGTGCCTTACTACAATTCTGGCAGAATATAATCTTACTTTAACCGACCATAACTTGATCATAAAAAACTAAGAGTAAAATCAGACTCCAATATTAAGTTCATTGAATTACCTTTTCAAAGACAGTGTATACGTTTTCAAACTCAATTGGACGACTCAACAATAGCCTTCACAAGAAAAGTGCGCATTTCAGCACCTTCTGTCTTGTGCTGCTTGTTTGACCTATTTAAAGTTCTTTTCATAAACTTGTTTCTGAATGAAGGTTGTCCGGGAGACTTTGAACTAGCCAAGTATAAACTTTTATAATTTTATGAAACCGTTTGCTATTTTAAAAACCTGTTCTAACACCTACGAAACATTCTGTGCAGAATCTAAAATTGATGCAATAATCCTTTCTCAATCTACCTTTCACTTTTTAGCATTCTCTAAATGTCCTAACTTCTTGTAATGAATTCCAATCTCAAGTTATTGATTTTTTTATCATTTAGGACATCACATTTGACTCTTGACGTCCAAGTTTTCTTATGTACTCTACAACCATCACTATACTTGTGAGTTTTCCATGCCCCTTTTTTACTTTATTTCACACATTTTGGGGTGAAACATGTTAACCGTATAAATGCACATTTGAGATATTTGTGAGTTCTTCATGCCTCCTTTTTTTACTTTATTTTCACACCTTTTGGGATGAAACATGTTAACCTTATAAACTTACACTTATAAACATCTTGATACTTGTAAATGCACATGCAATTCATCTTTACCTTTTTGTCATGGTTATTTGTGTTATTGTAAGTCTTATATGAGATACATATTTGATTTACAATCATTAACTATTGCTAGCCTGGCTACATCTTAGATCTTTGGGCCTGACAAGCCTATTTGGTGCTAAAGTCGATGTATTGCCGACTCCTGATGACGTATGCTTGTTCATCATGGGAACCAAGTACACTTAGCCAATCTTATATACTTGTAGTCAAGTCGAGGTTTGGTTGTAACTGTCTATGTTCTATAAGCTTGCTAACTCGTAACCATGGACATGAATTGCTACTTGTAACCCTTTTATATATATACATATATGCTTGTGTTTAAACCATGGGAACTCAACAACTTTATAGTTGACCCGTTATTTTTAACATGTTTCAGGTTTCCTACTTGAAGATCTTCTTGTGCTCATATAAGACTTGGACCTAGTTTAACTAAATATGTTATTTCTTTGTTTGAATTTCTTGTATTGTATGGACGTATATGTCTTGTAATGTTCAATGATAAATGACATTTAATATTATTTCAACTTAATTAGTTCCATTTGTTATGAGCAATCGTCTCCTATTCGTCCGCCTCGATGATTCCGCCGTCGGTCGGGGTGTGACACCTCTCACTTCTTCTTCTTCATCAGCAAAACTTCTAGCCCTAAATAACCACAAACCCTTAGTGTTCTTCACTTTGTTCTTGCTAAAGCTTCCTAAAATGACCAACTCTAAACCCCAAAATCAGCTAGATTTCTCCATGCACCTACACAGACAACAAACTAGATTACTCTGTTGTCGTTTGAGAAAGATACTGGTTTCTCAGACGACTTTTCTATCTCAATCACCATAACTCATAGCCCTCACAATAGACCCTCCACCATATAAAGAACAACTGTTGGAGTTCTAGAGGACTAGTAAGAGGTCATCTTGAACGCTGAGAAGGCCCTATATACATCAGTGAAGGGGAAGACTATTTTCATCATACCAGCCACCATCAACACTTAAGAAGGCAAACTCTCTTTACCTAAAGAAGTTGGCAATGAATAATTCATGCATATAGGCTATAAAGGGGACTACTCGGTTAGGACCTTCAAGAAGGGTAAGGTCTCTTATTAATGGAAATACCTCCTCCATGTTATAATGCACTCTTTATCTATTAAACATGGAGGATGGGATCAATTTCTTGAGAACCCATATTATATAGTCCATGGGATGGTCTTGGGGTCAAGGTTAAGTACTCTTAGTTTGTTTACACAAACTTGCTTGATAACTTAGACTCCTTACGGTATTACATGTTCCCTAAATATCTCTAGTACATTCTTAATTGTGAACAGGGCTCACGGTTGAGGGGAACAGGAAACACTCTTAAATTGGGAGATATAAAGCCTGGTATCTTCAAAATCATGAGAAATTACTATTGGTTTCTCATGGGTAGAAACAACCCTTGTCCTAGAAATGTTAGAGCTCATTCCTCAAGGTGACAACTTGGCAGCACCAGCCAATTTTGAACCCACACCCCTACAAAAGAAATTCAAGTAAACCCTTGCTCAATCTATATAGATTGATCAGGTCCCCATACACTCACACATGTAGGAGGAAGTAGAACAAAAAGCTTCCACTTCCCCTAAGGAGCAAACCCACTCCTATCTTTTCAAAAACCAGTGCTAAGGTTTTTCATGCTTAGCCTAATGAGCTCATTACCCAACCTGCAAGCGTTCAATCTGAGTCTTAAAACTTAGGTGAACAACCTTCAGGGGACAGTTACCATCCCAAGCCATATATTTAAACCAACCAATCCTTGACTTTCAATTCTATTATGATAAATATATAGGATTCAGTGAGTATCATGAGTCTCTCTTTTCCTCTCCTACTCAAGAAGAGATGAGTGCTTCTACAACTCTCATATTTAACACACATCATCCAACCCCAACTGAGGTAGGCCTCTCTAAACATGTTTTTAGGAGGTCCATATGGAAGAGTCATTCACTTTAAAAAGTGATTACATCATTAAAATCTTAACTATAACATCCCAGCCCCTTAACTCTTCTTATGAAGCAGTTATGGAGTTGGGGAAATCTAGAGCCTAAGAGCCAATATTTGGTGGTGTGGGAGATAAATTTGGTTATGTTCTCTCATCCCCTATTTTCTAATACAAAAATATTAATACTCTTTTATCGGTATTGTTTAACATCTCTTTATAGAATACGTATTCTTAAATAGGAAAGATCCTTTTATGAAATTAAATGGTTTATATAATTCTTATAAAATTACAATATATTATATAACTGTTTAAAATATAAATTTGTATATAGTAATAATCATTTATATAAATGTATACATAAAAGATAAAAAAAATATCATATACACACAACACTAGTTTCTTCTTGTGAGCAGACTCGATCTCGACATATAAAGCTCGAGCTCAAAAACATTTATTAAATTAGTCATAAAATGAGTTTGAGCTTGTTTAAGCTCATCTTAGTTAGAATTTTTAGCGAGTCAGTCGCGGGTGACTAATGAGACGGCGTGACTCGTTTCTTCCCTAGTTTTTGTTGAAAGTCTATTAGCAACATGCATGCATTGGGTATTGAGGATTATATTTATAGTTCGTAAAATAAAGTAAAAATAAACTTTTAACTTTTTTTTGATAGGATATATATATAAAACATTTTTAAAGCATGTATTTTTTTGTTAAGAATCATTTTTCTTGTTACATCTTTTAAGCTACTTAAAAATATTTTCAAAGAATGCATATTTTTATAAGGAATTAAAAAACAAAGGTGCCTACTTTTATGTGAAATTAAAACAAAATTACAGTCAAAAAAGTTCAACTTTTCTATATGAAAAGACGATTTATTATTAAGTATGAGTGAATTAAGAAAACAAAAATAAGTTTTAAAAAACCTTTCTGTAAGATTCACATGCACTCATTTATTTTATTTTGGTAGCTTAAATTTATTTATAAAATTCTTTAACATGTTTATCTTTTTGTGTGTTTAGTTATTGGTTGTATTGTTGTTCAGAAAGACTTTGCTTTGGACATGCAATGTTCAAGGGTGTGAATATATTATATCTCCTAAATTAAACATATAAATCATACCTTTTACGTATCAATTATCTCCACAATCCCTACAAAAAGTAATAATTTGGCATTCATTTCTCATAACTTGCATTTATAGGGTGTAAGAGATCATAATGGGTCAACATGATCGTGCCCCACTTAGCATGCCCCCATGCCCACTCTCTAGCATTTGATCATGCTTATCTAGCACGCCCCTGTGCCCAAGTACATAGAAGATACAAAAGTATTGTCCTCCAAATAAAGAGAACATAGGTTGTGACAAATCAAGACGGGGTCGTACCCAAGCCAGTATAGGGTTTTGCCTAATCAACACAAGGTCGTGGTCAACCTTTCTCTGCATGTACCAGCAGACCAATTTTTACATACATGTACCTAACACAGGGTTGTGCCCATTAGACCAGGGGTCGTGCCCGACATTTCAGAAAACCTAGCAATAGTGGATCATTTGCACAATCGAAGAAGACTTTTAGTGGGTGAAAGTATGGGTTTTACTCCCTGGCAACAACTATTTGGAGGCCCTAGGAAGACTTGAGAGGTTCATTCAACACTTAGAAGATGCTCGGGATCGATTAGCGTCACCTATTTTGGGATATCAGTTTCGTTGTCTTATTTTATTAATGAACTTATTATTATCCTTTGTTTTAGTTATATTACGCAAGCTTATTATGAGCTGAACCCTTATTATCATCTTATTTAGATGACACCTTGTTTAATTTGTGATGAATTTGTAGTGTGCTAAATATTATGTTAATGTTATGGTAATCTTGTGTCACCCTTTTCATGAGTAGTATATACACTTGAATGGAAATTTATAAAACTTTATGGTTTATTAATTGCCAAGTCATATGATGTTAGAAACATATCAACTAACTTTTATAGGTGAAATTTTTCTTCATAATATTAAATATCATACCACCTTAATTGTTGTAGTTTTCAAAAAAAAAATTGGTATGTTAAATCAAGGCTTTTTAGAAACTCTCTTGTTAACATTAAGATACCTTTTTAGAAAACTTAAATTAAATATGTGCTTAGCATTATCTACTTTGCTAGTGGATCAATGTTTGTCTTATAAGATATGCATTATAGTTTTTCTTGTCATTGTGGAATCAGTTTATGATAGCTCTCTGGCTCATATTTAGAAATATTAACATAATTTCATTGATTAATTTCTTTTAACCATACAACACAATTCATCATAATTATCAAAGTGAAACCCAAATTAGAATGATAACTTTTTTTACTAAAAATCTCCAAAGTTACTATCATTTACTTGTTTTTCATTTGTTATAAAACTGTTGTTGAAAATTTAAAAATTTATCACTTTGAAACAAGCACCGATATTTCTCTAAACTTAAGCCAATAAGTTAGTCATTTATAAAAAAATGTAATTTTAACCTTGCGTGTGTTCACACATTGATACTTCTTACCATTATTATATTACCCCACAATATATACAATTTCCTATTGTGTGTATAGTTTTGTATAGGAGAATATCTTTTAAAATCAAATTTGTGTGAAAATCTCTACAAGAATATACCAATCATGCACAACTAGTGACAAATCACAAGGAATTAATTGATAATATACTCAAAGGGGAGAGATTAAGTGAAGTTAAAAAAGTTTTACTAAGAAAGCATATATGTAAATTGATTAATATATCTCTCATTTCACGAAGAATTTTGGACGGGGTTAACTGAAATAATAAGATTGTAAATGACAAGGACCTTGATTCGAGAAAATAAATTATTTGACGAAGGTGAAAATTGTCACCAACTTCAGAAGAAAAATGAAATAATCTATTATATAAATTATATATTTCTTTTATGTGTTTTTATAAAACATTTTTATAAAATACTTTTGTGGCGTTTTCTGTAAAGAAACGATGTAAACATATCATATATGTGTAGATCTTTATTACTAAGTATATAACAATGTATTTATTCTATATTTGCCATACAACAGATTTCTATTCATTTATTTATATATAGTAAATAAGTAAAAAAAGCACGTACTATGAGCACTCATTTACTTTTTTCTCCTTTTTCCCACTAATAAATAAATTTGTTTCTCCTTTTTTGTTCTTAATTCTTGCATATCTAATACAATTAGTTATTCTTTCCGCTTCTTTTATTTATCCAATAAATATGTTCGTTTTTGTTTTTTTTTCTTAATTCTGTATCTTTATAACTAATTTTAATATATAACATAATATTATCTTTATTCAATAAACATGATACACGAGTTTGTACGTTAATTGTTGTAACAACACAAAATCATATGCCAGTACTATATATAACTTACGCTTCATTGTCACAAAATTGGGGCACGCTTTGATAGCATACAAATATACCACTTTATATCATCGTGTGTTACAAAAATAATTACACACAGTTGATAACAGAATTATTTTATGAGTATGAGTTTAATAATATGATGTATTGAGAGAGAGCAAATGCTTTAATTTAAACTGGTATCATTATAAAAATGAAACCATATCCTATAAACACACGATTTTAGTATTAGATACATCTTCTTAATTATAAATAGGATTAAGCTCTTCTTTCATGACACATAAGGTTGGCTAATGATTCACAAAGCCAACTAAAATCTTGTGTGACGTTGTTAAGAGTCGTTATAAACGAATCATGAGCCCCGTTTGAATCCACCATACTTTGACAACGTGCAACTTCGTCGACACCCATATGAATGTCGTAGCCGGTCAAAGCACAATCATCTTCTTTTAGACATGACCTGAAACTATTTATCACAGTATTGTATGGAACGATGCAATCATTTAGAGATTTTAACACAGCTGGAGGCCCGGTTTTCACTCTGAGGAAGTGATCTCGAGTAGCAATTGAGCTCTTTGTTGCCACATCGAGGGCGATCACTGTAAGGGTAGTTATGCTTTTTGCAAACTTACTCCTTGTATCGGATTTTAAAACCTTCAAACAAAACCGCTTGTTCCATTGTTTTTTACAAACAGTGTCAACAAGTTCGTATGGTTTACAAGCGTCAATTGCTGCATTTGATATCAGAATAACCGAAACAACTGAGAAACCGATAAAGATTTTTGAAATTGACAAAGAAGACATTGTTACATGTAGAAAAATTACAAGAAAAAGGATCCACACGGCTATGAGAACAAAAAGAAAAATGTATTTATAATCGCAAATATTGGTATTTGTCGCTATAATGTTCACTTTTTGAAAACTAAATCTTAGCAACTTTTTTATTCACATATTAAACTGATAATTCAATGAATAAAAAACTATTACAAACAAAATACGTATTTAATTAATGAATCTCTGTCGTTCAAAAGATTTTTTCCCATCTGTCGTTCAAAAGATTTTTTCCCATTAATGAGTCAAAATTAAAAATGATAGTTATCAATTAGTATTACCAATGATCCTTAGCCCAACTGGTTAAGGTGAGATACACATGATATGTAAATAAAACGGAGGTCATGTATTTAAATCTCACTCTAAGTAAAATGCTCAGAGTTGAGTCAGGGGGTTTTCTCAACAATGAGTTTTCTCCTGTGGGGTTGGGGGTGCGGTCCCGGCTGAGAAACGGATAGGTGAGCCCGATTAAAATAACACATGTCCTCCGAAGCAGGGTCGTACATTTGCCGTTCAAAATAATAAAAAAAAATTAGTATTATTCCGACAATATGTATTTAAATGTCAAAATCTTTAACTATCCTTCAATATCATCAATAAACTCTTAGAAAAAAATAAGGCGCTACTACTTTTAGTAAAAATAAGTATTTTAATTTCAATATAATCAAATAAAGAGATATAGTAATGATTTTAAAAATTAATCTCCATACTCTAATAAAAAGTATCTTAAGATAACATGTGTCAACATCACAATTATTTTCACCATAATTTTCCATCTTCCTCTCATATTAAATAATAGGTTAGAACTCATATATTACATGGGTGGATTAAATCTAACTTCTTGAAATCATTAGTTTAAGTTTTGTATATTATATATTATCAATCATTAGTAAAATAAGAGTAATAAATATTTAAAAAATTGTACATGAGAAATAATGAAGATTAAAAGTTATAAAATTATATTACAAATTACAATATAATTGAAACCTTAAAATTTAGTACATCTTTATATATAATTAGCATAAGAATATTTATATTTTAGATATATAATTATTAAGGTTATTTACTTAAAATTCTTATCTTTTAACATCTTAAAGGAACTTATCAATAACTAAAATAACTATTTACCAGTTATTAAACCACTCAAACAAAATCAAGCAAAAATAATTCAAAATTAATATAAAATTTTTTAGGTCATTTAATTGTATAGAGAAATAAGAAAAATTATTAATTTTAATGAAAGAGAGAAATATAGAAAAGGAAATGAAAAGTTAATATAAGGAAAGGAGAGTGTAATTTTAGTAAGTCTTTAAAATTATTAATTAATATGTGTATATGGGTATAGGCGGGAAAACCAATCTTAAAATGTACAGAATCACGCCATGTATTACAAAAAAACCTTGGTTTATTAGAATAAATCGATAGGTTAGTACACCATGTATTACACGAGTTGAATAAATAATATATTAAATAGTTAATAATAGAAGTTAATGAATTATAAAATAATCTTTTGATATAAGATATAATCAACATTATGTACGAGTTATAAAAAAAGATATCATATTTTAATTTTTTTTAATTTTTTTAATTTTTTCAAGAAAAATTGGTTTTTAAACAAATTGTTTCAAAACAAATTTTTTTAAAAAAATGTCATTTTTAATAATTTATTTATTATAACATTAAAGTTTAATTACTTTTGTTTCATAAGGATTTTATTTTTAAAAGCCACAATTATGTTTTTTAAAATCTGAATATATTTTTGAAAATTTCATATTTTATAAAAAATTATTTCTTTACGAATTGCATTTGTAGAAAATTCTCTTTTTAAAAAAATTGTATATGTAATATGAAAAGAATTAAATAGTATTATTTGTAGTTAATATGATATTTGTTAAGAGAGAAAAACGGGAAAATAAAACTTAATAGCTATAAAATTGTGATAAGTGTCATACAAAAACCTTCTTTTATTAGTATTGATAATTTACCCTTAAAATATCAATTTACAATGTGTTAGTTTTATCATTGTTTTTTATTGATTATATAAAGTTTTGTTATTTATTATTATGTTTAACAACTACAAGTACAAATCATATTATTTCATCAAATTATTTTTTCAAATTTTAGTGTTAAAAATAATACAATAATAATCAAAAAAACATAATGATTGTGTTTTATATAGTATAACACTTTTGAGCTATTTTATCATTGCTTTAAATGTATTAGATTAATAAAATTTTAATTTATAAATGTATTATGTATATAAGAAACACACAACAGTGTTACTTATAGATTATATTTTTTTAGAATAAATCACTTTAGAAAAATACAATAACTAATAAAAAGACATAATGACGGATAGAAATCATATGAGTTTAAAAACACAAAAATTATTATCTTTACTATAATGATTCTCTATTCATTTTAAAAATAAAAACACTCATTTTTATCATGTAATTTTGTAAAAAAGTAATTTCGTATATAATAGTTACAAAATTTTAAAAAAATTGAGGAACTTATAAAAAGTCAATTAAAATAGTTATACGCACTTTAACAAATTTCTTCCCAATAATATAATCTCACTGATTAAATATATTGAGGATTGATATTGCTTATTACATATTTTAGATTTAAACTTATGTTTATTTAAACCTTTCCTATATAATAGTTATCTATTTTATTTTAAGAAATTTGATTTTAGTAATTTAAATATTACTAATTATATAAATTAATTATTATATCATGTGCACAAGAGGTTGTACATATTTTTTTTCCTTATAATTTTACATATTTCACAATTTAACCTAATAATTTTACATATTTCACAATTTAACCCCTACATTTTTTATTCAATTTTGGCTCCTATACTTTTCGTCTTTATACATGATGTTTCGATGTACACTCTAAATTTTGAGAGTAACACGCCATAACGTGCACGTGTGGTTCAATGTTAAGACAAAGTGTGGGTCTTAAATCGATTTAGTTATGTTTTTAATGTTTTATGTATTACGTTTCAATGTTGTTACGTTTATTATTTTAAAATATATTAATTAATATTATAAATATTCATTTAGTTATTCCAAATGAATTAACTAAAAAAACGAAACAAGTCATATGTATTTTCCCAAAAGAATTTAAAAGAAAAAAACAAAACAGATCAAATGGAATAACCTAAAGTAAATACCAAAAACAAAACAGGTCATATGAGTCTACTTAAAGGGATAAACAGAATACAAAACAGGTCATATGCGTTTAAGTTAAATGAGTATGAGTTTACCTAAAGGAATTAACAAAAGAAGCAAAGCAAATCATATGAGTTGCATATTATTCTAAAAAGGTGTAACAAGATCGTTACAATTAGGCCAAAGGGGTCGGATTACGGCACCGCATGGTAATGCTAGAAACACCGCCCACACACTTCCATCCCACGATTTCTACTAACCGCCGTGGGTTCCTCAAGCCGGACATCTCTGATCTTACATTCGGTTGTTAAAAATTGGCCATAAGGTAAAGGTTATATATAGCCTTTTGCGATTAAAAAAATAAAAATTAACACCATAATATCAACTTAACCCCTTCATATTTCACACTAATCTTTCTACGATCTTTCTATAGTCTCTATACAGAGAAAGAAGTAGTTGCAATGACCAAGTGGGAAAAGTAGACTTACTATCCACCAAATGATTTTAAAAGGGCTGCAATATTATAAACCCACGTCTAGCAAGAACCTAGCTAGTAAAAAACAAACAAAGCAAAAAATTCAAGAATGATAGTAGATTTTGAGACTACTCGGTCCAACTCATTGCATAGTTATTATTATGATTCCTATTAACTAAACAATGAAAATTAAATATCTCGGTGCATTATGTGGAGTGGAGAGCGTCTAGCAAATGAAAGATTCATTACCTTACACTTCAAACCACACCCATGAATGATTTCGATCCGTTTAGAACTTGTCATGTGACTGCTAATTGGTTATAATTTTTATTTTTTTCTAAACAAATCAGTAATGTAGAATTATATATCTCACTCTAAACTTATAAAATTATATATTTATTTTCTTTAATTACATGCTATAAATTTATAATATAGATTGTTTTATTGTTTTCCTTATATTATAGAAGGAAGATATATAAAACGTTTTCCATTTTGATATTATAAAATTATATTATAATTAGGGTTTAGTAATAATTATTATTAAGATTGAGCTCA
Organism: Flaveria bidentis; assembly: GCA_018326385.1. Lineage (NCBI taxonomy): Eukaryota > Viridiplantae > Streptophyta > Magnoliopsida > Asterales > Asteraceae > Flaveria > Flaveria bidentis. The sequence continues at coordinate 4,304 of BJCM01052714.1, read as the reverse complement.
TAGACATATTTCGGTTTTTAGAGATTATATTATTATTAGGGTTTAGTAATGATTATTAATAAAGTTGAGCTCACAAACTTGTTTAGAATTTTAAAGTTTTATTGTAAACTATATATAATATACTAAACCTATCAATAATATTCATCCACTATTTTACCAACTTACATGATATTAAAGTCACACTAGGCTCTCTACCACCTCCATGTGCCACTATAAAAATACAAACCTTAGTCGTTACCATGTTCAAACCCTAGATAAGGTGTCGTGCTGCCACCGCCACCCTATCCATTCTCTTTGTTTATTGTTCTTTTATCTTTTCAAAACTATTCGCATGCGAATTATTGTACATTTTGCACGGGAAGTTCAAATTTTCAATAATTTTGAAATTTTTCTAAGTCTGCTGTTAATGAAGTCTGACTAATTAAATATTTACTTTGATTGTAGATGGCTAGATAAATAGTTTTCAATAAAAACCATAATGCTATTGTTTATCTTGGACAAAACTTTATTTCATTATCTAATTGAAGAGCTTAAAACGTCTTGGATACATTATGCCATTACAGTTAATCCATATATTTACACTAATGTTGTAGTTGAGTTTTGGTCAACAGCTACTAATGAGAAATATGCTGAAGGAGAGTAGTGTACTAGTGCTACTGTGAAGGGCGAGCAAGTTGTGATCACTACTGAAGTCAATGGTGTTTTACTTTTAGAGGATCAGCCAAATGCTCAAGTAAAGATTAATCATGTTATTGCTCGAGATTGTTTACAAAGGATGGGTTATGATCACTGATATCCTTCGTTAAAGAAGAAGCATCTGCCATATTTCTGGAAGTTCTTATTTCATGTCGTAGTTCACTTCTTAGCAATCTAAAGGATGGTCTTGATAGCCCAAGTGTTGTTTTCAGATAGCTGTTGGTTTCTCTTGTTGATGGCATACCTTATAGCATATCCATGGCTATATTCGTAGAGATGCAGAAGCATGTGATCGCATCTATTGGGAAAAAGTTTATCATGTATCCAAAATTCATTAAGTTGATAATCAACGCTGGTCATCTAGAGTTAGCCGTTTTTTTCTGCAATGTATTCTTGCATGGTTATGAGGAAAGATATATTCACATACATGCTTGGTACAAGGGGAAATGCTTGGAACGGAGACCATTTTGCAAAAGTTGGCAGGTTTACTAATGATTTCTAGCATGATGACCAGCAAACATAGCAACAAACCACTAAAGAACTACCTCAGTCTGACCCTATTGGTTCATCTTCCAGAACTCCACATGATGGTCCGAGTAGTTCATCTCATCAAAGGGAGATGGGATCTAATGAGGAGATCGATTCTTGGTTTGAGAATAGTTCTAGTGATACTACAGGTGAAGATATTGGTAGAGTTTCGTACATTCTTCAAGAAAGAGCCGGTGTGCCAATTACACCGACCAAATGCACTACTTAGGATACCGATATGGATTTTGTACCCGGAGATTCTAAGCAACAAAGAAGAGAAAGAAATCTATGGCAAGAAAGAAAGTTGTTCATGATATTAGTATTAGTAGTAGTGGTCGAGGACAGGGTGTTGTAATTAGAAGACCTAGAACTCAAATGACCATTGTATCATCAGATAAAGATATTCTAGTGTCTGAGTCGGGTAGTGACTATTAGTGAGGCTGTTCATCAAGAGACTCCTGTGACTATTATAGAGGCAACTACTATTAGTGAGGCTATTCATCAATAGACACCTAGAGGTCAAGGAAATGATGATACTTTTGGCATGGATGAATTTATCAACACTCCTCTAGAGCATAAACATTCAGCTAGAACATCTTTGAGGTCACGAGCACTAGTTACTCAAGAATAGAGAGTTCAAGTATGGGAGAATTGAAATGTTGGAGAAACTCAACAGATATATGATTTACATCATATAAATCAAGAAAAGGATGAGAAAATTAAGAATCTTGAAGATTAACAACAATTCTTATTCAACTATGTTTATATTTTAAAGAACAATCTTAGAGAGTTCACATACGGATTTCCATTCACATGAAGTTTGTTCATCTTGATCCTGTTGTTACCCAAACAATTCTCTACAGAACTTGGAGAGTCTAGTGAACAATAGTTTTTTCATCTTGATCCTGTTGTTATTACTTAAACAATAGAGACCACTACTATTGATCATGAACCTAATGAAGTATTGACTAAAGATATTATTGAATATCAACCCATGGTTCAAGATATTGGTGAAGTGATAGTTAAACTAGCGACATGACGGGGAAGATTGCTTTACGTCAAGTTGGGAATCTATTAGTGCTTGCTCCTCCACCTCCTATTTATGTCCATACTTTAAGACATTCCAAACCATTTACTCGGTATGGAAATTTAGAGCCAGTTTTGAGTTGGGCTTATGATGGAGGGAAGAAGATGTACCTTGTCAAGCAAAGTGCCGGAGTGATAGAGTATTATCAAGATGAGTGTGATTTCCATACACTTAAAGCATCTGACTTGTATGCTATAGGACGTGTGCTATTGGTTAATACAAGCAATTATGGAAATAATATGATGAGGAGTATAAACCGACATCTCTAACCCAGTCCACAGGATCTACATCTGTCATCCTGACCTTTACGCCCAACGTCGTGCTCCAGCCTACTAGCCCCTACGGTCGAGACCCCTGCACCTCCTCCAACTACTGTCCCAACTCCCACTACGGACCTTATTCCTGACACCACTAAGGCCATACCCACGACCCGATATTCTGGGTTACCTCCCCCTCCCCAGGCATGTATTGGTGGATGCCTGCACCTAAGAATCATGCTAGTCTCCGAGAGGAGCTCCTTAAAGGAGTCACACACATCATTGGACCGATGATGCCGATGGCCATTCTGGTGACCGAGTCACGCATTTTTATTGAGCCACCACTTGATCCTAGCCACATGGACCCTAATGCCCAGCCAACTGGCCCAGCCCCCGAGTCAGTCAATACCCTCCCCGAGCCTACTAATTTCACCTCTTAGCTAGCCGACACTGAGGTAGTAGACCTTTATTTTGAGACTACTGATTTTGTCTCTCAGACGGTCCACATTGACCCAGTAGATTCTGACCTGGAGCATGCTGAGTCATTCCTTAGTCTATTGACTTGATATTTCACCCATAACGTATCTTTTTATTGTGAATACTAGATACATGATGTATCATTAACATACCATCAATATTAAAATTATGATATTATATAAATTTTTATAATATTTTTTATGTATTTTAAAAAGTAAAAATATAAAAATATGTAAAAATACTTATAGTACAACAAATATCACCCATATATCTAATACTACATAAAAATTCAAATACCCAAACCCCCTAACACCTAATGAACGTCCATATACCCCCCCCCCCCC
>BJCM01052694.1:0-10999 GCA_018326385.1 Flaveria bidentis | reverse complement strand
TCTTGTAAACCCCATATTATAACTAGTCTTACACTCCACCAAAGACCACACACATTACATGCAAATAACTAGAAAACTCTCCTCTCTCTCTCTCTCTTATAGATCCACGGCAGCAACATCAGAGAAAAGGAGAGTTTTTGAAGTGTTTTTGGTGATTATTCTCCCTAACAAGAAGTGTTTGCCATAGTGCTTGGGGTATACAAGCTTGAGAGGACCTTCTCTTGGTGCCTTGGTCGATTTCTTGGACAATATCATCCTCCATTTTCGTCTAATTTGCTGCTGAAAGGTAGTTTTGGCAGTCCTCTTTATGGCTGTCCATTATGTGATGTTTATGTTTTCATAGCTAGCATTATTCACATATACAAGATCCTTTTGTTCTTGGGTTTGTTTACAACTTATAACATCAAATAGAACTCAAAATTTCAGCTTAAGAACAAGGTTATAAATTTATTATTCCGCTGCGTTTTTCTTGTTGAAATGGTTAAACAACTATGTTCATGTTCTAACAAACCCAACAAGACTTACCCACGCACTGTCATAGATTCGGTTGATTATACCTGCATCTAATCATTTAAGTTCTTTTTTTCAATACTACACGCATGTTGGGATTCAACTTTCTGTGAGTATCGCGTGATGGTTTGGCATCGACATCGGTTATGATCTTGTGCATCACAGTTGAAGGACTTATACCTTTCAAATCATCAAGTGTCCACCCTATCTCTTCCATGTATGTTCGAAGAACCTATTACAAAGAAGCTTATTGATCCTCTTCTAAGTTGGTTATGATGATCACGGGCAATGTGTTGCCTTCTCCTAAAAATGCATACTTAAGGTGCTTCGGAAGATCATTCAATTCTAACTCTAGTGAACTTTCCAAGGAATGCTTCATCTTTTTATCTATAAGCTTAGGCAAGTTTTCAACTTGATATGTCCATGGTGGCCTTCCAACATCTACACCGTCAGATCCAAATTTTGTTATTTAATCTTCAGAGCTTTCATATGGTTCCAATCTGCATCATCACAAGCAAAACAAGTCTCTATGGTGGCATCCTCATTTCATGAGGATTACATACATCAATGACGTCCACCATAAAGTATTCATCATTAAGTAGAGAGTTAGGTGTATTAAAAAACACATTTAAATGCAATATTCTATAACCAAATGTCATATCTACTGTCCTGGTTCTACAGTTTATCAAAACATTTGCAGTGGCCAAGACTGGTCTACCAAGTATGACATTAGGTTGCTTTGTTTATCATTTGACACGTAATCTGAAACTAAGAAAATCACATCAGACACAGTCTCTCGATGAAGCTTAGGTGTTAAATTGGTTAATACCACGGTGGTATCTACCTTATGAAGTGGACCAAAATCGTATTGATCATATAAGCTTCTTGCAAAGATACTTATACTTTCACCAAGATCTAATAATGCCCTTGCCAATTTAAAGTCATCAAATTGAATTTGTATCAAAGGCGTTCCAGGATCTCGAAGCTTTAGGGGTAAAGAACCCATTAAAAGAGCACTCACTTTTTCTGTTAAATCAAGCATTTTTGGAAATTTGTTATTTTGTTTTTGAGTACACATGTCCTTAAGGTATTTAGCATAAGATGGCACCTGTTTGTTGCATCAAGTAAGGGAATTTTGATTTTAACTTGTTCGAAATTTTCACAAACCTCCTCGTGTTGAGGACCTCTTTAGTTTGAAATCTTTGACTTTTAAGGACTTTCTGAGGCTTTTGGATAAGGAATGGTATTTACCTCCATATCTTTACCGTTGACCTTAGGTAACTCTTTTTTATGCACTAGGTTTATGTATCTTGAAAAGTTACTCTTTTCTATTTCTTAACTAAATGTATATCCGGCTCACACTAATCATCACTTTTCCAATCCTCACCAAGATCTTCACCACTTTGTTCTCATACACTTTATCAGAGCGAAGAATACTTACTTGACTAATGTTTGCACCCTTTGTGTTCCTTGCACTAGATGTTTGATATTGAGGATTCACAATGGTGTCACTAGACAATGTTCCTGGATTGCTTCTCAATTATGCAATCTCCTCTACTATTTGCTCAACTTGCTTAGCTAATGCCTTTACGATTATATATCATACCTCATTGTATTTTATAATCTCTCAGAGGAAGTCCATAACTTTTGTTAAGTTGTTTGAGCCTCCTTGATCAACATTAGGTTGATAATTCCTTTGGTATTCTTTACTGTATCCCCCTTGGATGTAATTTTGGTTGTTATACGTCGATTGTCGATTCTTGTATGTTTACCTCCCTAATTTGGTACCTGAAAATAAGGAATAGATTGATTAGATATGTTACCATACTTAAAATTGGAATGATTATGCAAACCTGGATGATATATATTGGAATTCATATCATATTGCTTTCGATCACCATATACTTGGTTAACCCCTTCCTCAGCTTGGCCTAATTGCATCGGAAAATCTATAATGGCATGTCCCAAGTCGCCACATCCTTCACACACCGGGAAAATTGGACCTCCTTGAGGTGTCACATTTCCTCATTTAAGATACAAACTCGCCAATTGACATTCCAACATTTGATTAGATCTTTCCAACTTCTAACCTTTCATTGGCATTAGTAGTACATGCGGATTCGACAATGGAATGAATCTTCTTCCTATTAGACTAAACTTGCCTTTTTTTATTTCACTACCATCTTCTCTAAGAATTCCCAATCTACCTCTACATGCTTAGAAAGAATGTTCCTCCCATAATAGAATTCACATCCCGAATGTTATCGGTGGATAAACTATTATAAAACAAATTGATTAACTCCCATTGTGGAATACCATAATGGGGGCAATTCCTTAACAATTGCTTAAATCATTTCCAAGCCTTATAGAAAAGCTCACCTGTTTGTTGCTGTAAATTCAATATATTATCTCTTGTATACTTCAAAGAATTGTTGTTGCATATCCTCCCATTTAAAGATGCTTGTGGATAGCAAAGATAGGAACCATTTCTTGCAGCATCTTTCAATGTAAATTGAAACTATACTAGCTTGACTTGCTCCGATGTAAACTCTTGTCCTCCAATTGTGCCACATACTGATTCGAATTCGGAAATATGAAGGTAAGGTTCCTTAGTTCCTTTATCAAAAAAGATAGAAACATGCGGTCTCACTTTAGAGGATCTACGATGTGCAACAAGACTTACTATTGGAGATGAGTTAACCGTAATTTAAGGTCTGAAATGGCTTTCAACTCCCTGGATTGGGGCACGATGATAGACTTGTGGATGATCATCATAATGTTTAGGAAAACCCGGCTGATGATGTTAATCCATTGGTTGCCTCATACCTCTTGGTGAGTCTTGATTAGTCATTTAAAAGATTGGGTTAAAATATTAATTATATCCTCCCGGATGTTGATAACCATAGTTAAACCAAATACATCTTTATCTCCCCCTCAATATCCAGGATTTGCATTTTTATGCTCTATTCCATCATCCCAATTCAATACCCGATCGCATATGTCCTCTACACCATTAAAACCATTATTCCGGTTAGAGTTTGATTGATTGAACAGAACTGGAGAATTTCAAGGAGACTCATAGTTAAAATTTCTAACTGGTTCTTGCTGAATGGGTAGATTTGGTTGTGGGTATACATAGGATTTTCACCCGTTTGAATTGTAATGGTTGAGGTATAAGGTTTCCTTGAGCTGCGTTAAATGGCAGGGCTTGTTGATGAGGTGGTGGAGCATTATGTGATGGGAATAATAAGGGAGGAATATCACCTACAGGTTATTCTCTTTGTGGAGGATGTTGACAGGATGGAGCACCTTGACTACCCGAATTATTCAATTGTTGAGTGGATTACTTTTCGGTGCTTATGGTGTTAGTGGGTGCAAAATTTTAAAGGATTTTGTTAAAGGATTTTCTTTATGAAGTTCCTTAGCTAATGAAGTTCCTTCTTTAGACAAAGTACCTCCTCGGCGAATGGGAGTTGTGTAGATACATCATGTTCCTAGTTTATGAGCTTTAATGTAAAAGTCTTTAATGCCTTAGACATATGTAATGAATTGATTCAATGAAATATAATATGTGGTTGATGCTTATTAATGTTTATTTATTTCATATTATTATTGTGTTGAGTATAATTAATATGTATGAACTTATTATATAGGTTTGAAGTTATTGTACAAAGTTCTTAGTCAATAATGATTGAGAATTGTGTTAAACCTAGTCGGATGAGTATTCATGCTAATGGACCATACGCAGGAATACATCATGCTTATGGACCAGTCACACGACTGAACCAGGAGACTCGATCAGTCGTATGATTGAGACATAAGATTGACTCAGTCGCACGACTAAACCTTTAGTCGTGCGTATGACTCAATCGCATGATTTAGTCGCACGATTGAACCATGCTAATGGTTCAGTCGTACGAATGAAAACTACAAACTATAAATACCACTTAATTCATGGAAAAACAAAATAATTCGATAACTATTGAGAGAACACTTTGAATACACGAACCCTAGCCGTCCAGAACGTCCAAGAAAGTCAATCCAACATCAAAGTCCATTCTTGATCGATTCCAACTCGTTCTTAACATTTAGTTTATTCTTATATTGATTGGGTTAACGTTCTCATTGCTTGGGTGGCCAATCAAATAGGATTCCGCACTATTTGATCTGGTTTCACACATTATCAATTAGTATTTCGTACGTACACGGTCCTGACAAGTGGTATTAGAGCTTTGGCTCTTGATTTTGCTTTTGATTCGATTAGTTTTGGTGTTAAACTTAATGTTTTCATTCAAAAGAGTCATCCTTTTGACTTAAAAAGTGTTTTCGATGTTTTCTAGAATTAAAGTTTCGATATTTTACTATACGGCAGATTAGGGTTCTTGGGAAAATCGTATTTTATGTCAAAGTGTCAAAGTCTTCGATTTTGCCAAACCAACAGCCTTCAGTCGCACAACTAGCGCATTCGTATGATTGAACTCATTCGTACACTCCATTCGCACGACTGAACTTAGCATTCATCATTCGCACGACTGAACAACTCCAGTCGTTTGAGTCTATTCGTCTTGTTCATACGAACGACTGAATCCAATCGCACAATTGAATTCATTCGCACCCTTCATTTGCACAAGTGAACCATACTCATAGTCCATTTGTACGATTGAAACTGCCCTGTTCTCCAAGTACCAAGTTCATAGAAATGGAAGATCAGTTTGCTGCATTTACTGCCGGGTGGGACTCACGCATCCAGAACCTTCTGCTTCTGGAAAATGATATAGGAAATCATAATAAACAGCCGAAGCTTATAATGTTAGATGACTATCCACAATGGAAACAATGTTTGAGATCTATCTAAATGGAGTTGATCCCAATCTTTGGAGATCCATTGAGACTGGTTATACGGTGCCAGTCAGTGCTAATGGAGTCAAGTTAACCTTGGGAGAATGAATGAAGCTTAGAAGATACTCTTCAATGCTGAGAAGAAAGTTTATGTCTTGTTGACTCAGACAATACCAAAAGACATCTTTCATTAGTTTTCTAAGAATAAGCAGGCCAAAAAGCTATGGGAGGCTTTAAAGAAGAGATATGATGGTAATGAAACGTTAAAGGTGCTAAAGGCTAAGGCTCTTAAGAAGGAGTGTGGATAAAGTACAAGTCAAAGAAAGGATCCTACATTCAGAATCCTTCACTCTACAACTCAGTTTCGTGTCTAGCTATTTCAGGAGCACCATTACAAACAACATTTGTGTCTAGTTCATCTACTCCTTCAAACCACTGCTTCAGGACCAGAAACTTTAGGGTCATCAGGGACCCAATACATAATGCCTGAAGCAAACACTAAAAAGTTGAAGACCGAGATCTCGGTAATATCACAGTGGAAGTTGCAAAGGACCACATGCATCTTCTAGCAGCTATTGTCCAATCTTATGATGGTTTAGTTGTCGGGAAGATTAGAAATTGTCATCTTGCAGACGAAGATTACGAGAAAGTTGATGAGAATGAGCTAGAGAGAATGGACATCATGTGGGCCTTGGCAAGTGTAGTCAGAATAGCTAAAAAGTTTGTCAAGAAGACGGGGCAGAACCTAGTAGCCACTAAGGACACAACGTTTGGTTTTGACAAAACCAAAGTAACATGCGGTGATAAGGGGAACTTTAAACGTGAATGTGTAAAGCCCAAGAAAATAGGTAATGGAAATCCATTTCCGACCTTCAACCATCAAGACAAGGATGTAATTGGAACTGCTTCTTCAAGCAAAGAGACAAAGGCTCTTACAACTCAAGGTGATGAAGGAAAAGACTGGTCCTTCCAGTTTGTTTCTCCTGGAGAATCAAATATTGCCTTTGTTGAAGCAGTAGATGATGGGTCTGCTAGTGAAGGTGAGATTGCAGCTGAGTAATCGATGTCGGATATTGAAGAAGCTGCGAAGGTGGTAAATCACCTGGTTGAAAAAGAGCTTAGAGCAACGATTTCGGAATTTCCAGCCACTGAAGAATCTAATTCTGCTTTGATGGCAGATTCAACCGATTCATCACAGGTAAGTTCTCTAGACCAGTTATTTAATAAACATGCTTGTCTTGAATGTAATAAATTTAGAGAAAGTATTGATCTGAAATTTGCTAGGTTGTTAGAACACAATGATAACTTAGTAAAAGATTTACAACTCTGCACTGAAGCTAATTGTATCTTAAAACAAAATGAGTGTAGTTTTAAAGAAAAATAGAACTTTTGGGGAAACAACTAAGGGAAACCATGGTTGTTGCCTTAAATCAATCAAATGATATAAAGTTTTATTTAAATTCTTTAGAAGAGACCAAAATGGAAAAAGCAGTTTTAGAAGTCAAGGTTAATTCTTTAAAACAAAAACTGCATAGTTGGGCTAGTTCTTCTCACATAGTTCAAAACTTAGTGAAAAAACTAAACAATAGGGAAGGTCTAGGGTAAAAAGTAGTTGACCACCACATGAAATCCTTTTAAATACAAAATGTAGACCTATCAATAACAACCCAGTTAAGGATCATGTGGTGTCCACTCCTCTGGTTAGTGATCCCGATTCCATAGTCAAACCTGTACAGAAGATCACTAGACAGAAGGAGCCTACTTTGAAATCAAAAGGTAAAATGCCGGTTGAGAATTTGGATGATGAAATTAAAAAGGTTAATGTAAGGTCAGGGTCACAAACGTCTACATCAGAACTAAAATTAACTAAACCAGTTAACCATAAACGTGTTAATCATCAAAGTCCCAATATAGTGCAAGTTAAAGATGTTCAAAATGTTAAAACAATTAATTTTGTTAATAAGGATGAATCATCTAAAAGAGAAATGATAAAACCCAACTAGACAAAGCTCACACCTTTAACAAACTCAACCCCACACAAATATTTTCCTTAATCTGTAGAAGGGAGATCTTGCTACAATTATGGAAACGAGGACATATTTCTCCTAATTGTCCTTATTATCAGACGGCCAAAAAGAAAATTGAACTTTTTGATACAAAAAAAAGTTTTTCTAAATTGAGATCTAATACTCCACCTAAGAGTATGAGTGAACCTAAAGTTCAAACAATAAGCCCGTCTGTTTATTACAAACAGGCCTTACACAAAGCTGGCTAATGGAAAGAAAAATCAAGTATAGTGTCTGATAGTGAGGAGATTAAGAAGAAAGATATGCTCTCATCCTCTAAAGAACAATGGGTTGAGTTTATGATGTGTGATTCCTCCGGGTTACCCAAGCCAGTTAAGGCTTGGGTCCCAAATCTGAACTAATAAGTTTCTTTGAATGTGAAGGGTGTCCGCTACAGCACTATCACTAATACCTGTATTATTGATAGTGGGGCGTCCAGGCACATGACAGAGAATTCTGTGGATACATGTGTACCTAGTTTAGGAGCTTAATGTAAAATGTATTTCATGTCTTACATATGTGTAATGAATGAGTTGAATGAAATGCAATATGTGATTGATGCTTTTAATGTTTAATGTTTCATTATTTACTGTGTAATAACACATATTGAACTAACTTTGTAGGTTTGTGGTTGTTTGCATAGTTCTTAGTCAATAATGGTTGAGAAACGTGTTCAAACTTAATCGTATGAAGTCTTCATGAGAATGGACCATGCTAATGGACCATACACATTACTACTTCATGCTAATGGACCAGTCGCACGACTGAACCAGAAGACTAGATCATTCGCATGATTGAGACATAAGATTGCCTCAAACGCACGACTGAATCTTCAGTCGTCCGTATGGACTAATCGTATGATTCAGTCGCACGACTAACCATGCTAATGGTTCAGTCGTACAATTGACAAACCCTAACCTATAAATACCACCTAATTCGTGGAAAACAAAAGACTTCAAGAATTTCGACTCACATACGTACCCTAGTCGTCCAGAGACTCTAGGAAACTTGTTCCAACTTCATAGTTCGCAATTGATCGTGTTCTAATCGTTCATAACGTTTCATTCATCTTTAGATTGATCGAAACTGCGTCCCACTGATTGGATCGCCAATCAAATAGGATTCCGCACTATTTGATTAGGCATACAAGCATTATCAGTTAGTACATCATACGTACATGGTCCTAACAAGTGGTATCAGAGCTTTGCCTCTTGATTTTGTGTGTTATTCGATTAGTTTTGGTCCAAAATTCACGTTTTTCATTCAAAAGAGTCACCTTTTTGAGTAAAATAGTGTTTTCAGTGTCTCCAGATCTAAAAGTTTATTTTTTCGGCATACGGAAGATTAGGGTTCTTGAAAACTCGTATTTTTTGTTTCAAAGTATCAAAAACCTTCAAATTTTCAAAAATAGTGGCCTTCAGTCGCACGATTGGCTCAATCGCACGACTGAACCCAATCGCACATCCCATACGAATGATTGAACTTAGTCGCCCATCCATTCGTATGACTGAACCACCGCATACGCATTGTCCATCCGCATTTGTCCAATCGCACGATTATCCATCCGCATTTGTCCAAACGCACGGTTGTCCATCCGAATTTGTCCAATCGCACAATTGACCCATCCGCATTGTTTTAATCGCACGATTGGTCCATTCGCACCTCTCCATTCGCATGAGTGAATAAGTCTTAGGTTAAAGTTCAAAGTTTATAGAAATAGAATATCAGTACTCTGCGTTTACTGCCGGTAGAGACTCTCGTATTTGGAATCTTTTGCTTCTGGAAAATGAAATAGGGAATCACAATAAGCCCCCTAAAGTTATAATGTTAGATGATTACCCACAATGGTAGCAAAGATTCGAGATATATCTAAATGGATTTGATCCTAATCTGTGGGAATCAATCGAGACATGTTATAGTATGCCGATTGGTGATGATGGTGTCAAACTTACTTTTGGCGGCATGACTGATAGCCAGAAGGTGAAGTACAATGCTGAGAAGAAAGTGTATGCTCTGTTGACTCAGTCAATCTCTAAGGATATATTCCACCAGTTTTCTAAGAACAAACATGCAAAGAAGTTATGGAAAGCCTTGGAGAAACGATACGACGGGAATGCATCGTTGAAAGCTCTAAAGGAAAAGGCTTTAAAGAAGGAGTTTGATAACTTCTCTTCGATGGGTAAATAAAGCTTGGATGATGTCATAGACAGGTTCTACCATTTAATGAGTGAGCTGCACACTCATGGAGTCACAACGTCAATGGAAGATAAGGTCTCAAGCTTTGCCAATGGTTTGCCAGAGAAGTGGGACTCGTTTATGTCTAATTTGAGACAAAACAATTGAGTGGCAAAATTAGACATAAACGACTTCATCCTGAAATTGAGGGAGGAGGAACTGAGGATGAAATACAGGTCACAGAAAGGATCATATGACCAAAATCCTTTACTTTATAAATCCTCTTCCACTTCAACAAGATCAGGAGCACCTCTTCAAATGGCATTTGTGTCTAGTTCAACCGCTCCTTCTCAACCTACAGCTTCAGGATCTGAAACGTCAGGGTCATCTAGTACCCAATATATCACATCAGAAGCAAATTCTTTGAAGTTGAAGACCGAGAATCTCGGGAATATTACTATTGAGGTTGCAAAGGAGCATATGGACCTTTTAGCTGCAGTTGTTCATTCTTATGATGGTCTAGTTGCAAGAAAGATCGAAAATTGCCATCTTGTTGATGAGGATTACGAGCAGGTGGACGAGAATGAATTAGAAAGAATGGACATTATGTGAGCTTTGGAAAGTGTTGTTCGAAGAGCTAAGAAGTTTATGAAGAAGACTGGACAGAACTTGATAGCCACAAAGGATACAACTTTTGGTTTCGACAAAACCAAAGTTACCTGCTTTAACTGTGGAGAAAAGGGGCACTTCAAACGTGAATGTGTAAAGCCCAAGAAGATAGGTAACGGGAATCCTTTCTCATTATTCAACGGTCAAGACAAACCCACGAGTGGAGCTGCCTCGTAAAGAAAAGATACAAAGGCTTTAACTGCACAAGATGACGAAGGTCAAGATTGGACCTTTCGTTTTGTATCTTCGGGTGAGTCAAACATTGCAAATGTTGAGGGTTTGGATGATGACACTACAAGTGACGGTGATATAGCAGTTGAACTAGGGATGTCAGATCATGAAGATACTGCAAATATGGTCAATCACCTAATTGAATATCTCAGAACTACCTGTTCAGAATCTCCAACATCTCTGCGCTGATGGTTGATTCAACCGAATCTTCACAGGCAAGTACCACAGATCAACTCTTTGAAAATCATGCCTGTAATGAATGTAACAAATTTGGAAAAAGCATAGATTTAAAATTTGCTAGGTTATTAGACCATAATGAGAGCTTAGTAAATGACTTACAACTGTGCATAGAAGCTAATCGAATTTTAAAACAAAATAAGCACAGTTATAAAGATAAAACAGAACTTTTAAATAAACAACTAAGGGAAACCGAAGTTCTAGCTTTTAATCAAGCAAATGACATAAAGTTCTACTTAAACTCCCTAGAAGAAGCTAAGAAAGAAAAAGCA
>BJCM01052686.1:0-11376 GCA_018326385.1 Flaveria bidentis | reverse complement strand
TTGTATTTCTATTCACCTTAAACTAGTTAGAGTAAGTAGGGTTGTCGAACCTCGTGGAATTAGTGGTCGGTGTATTGTAAATTGATTTATAAGAAACGATTAACTAAATTATCAAATTACTTAAACTATTGCCTCTTGGCTGTAAAAATTGAATCTTGGAATGATTAAGAAAGTAAATAAGAAAACAAATTGCAAATGATTAAACTTGATTAAGAAAACAATTATAAGAAAGAGTAATCCACTTTAGGGTTAAGGTTTGGTTTTCAGTAATCGTTTAGTCCAACTTGGTGGAAAATCCTTAACGGGGATTCTATACGCGTAATGATTAAGTGATAATGATAATCAAGGCTTAACAGGTCTTAATACACAATACCAATTCAATTAGTAACAAAAACTCTACAACCATACGATTCGCGCAAGATCATATGACATTCAAATAAAGGTCAACCAACATAATTGTTTAAATAATCAAAACACAAGTTAAACTCATAAAAGAACTTAAAGGGTTCTAAAGTTCAATCCCAACACAAGTCTAGAAAAAATGAGGACCTAATCACACAAAACCCATTACCCGAAGTAGATCACGAGAAGTCTATCCGCTCATTGTTCTTGAATGATCTTCAAAATCGTTGTTGAATTGCATCCCGAATGATTGAATGGTGTTAGAATGATGTAGAATAGTGAATCACAGGTCTGGAAACACCAAAAATTCATCTCCAATCGTCCTAGATCGAATGGGGGGCAAGTGGTGGGTGAAACCTAACAAAAACACGATTTTATAGGTGTTTCCCGGAGGCTCTGGCATAGGCTACACTAGCCAGCGTAGCCTACGCTAGCCAGCGTAGCCTACACTGGAGGGTATTCTGTTGTTTTTTGGCTGACGCTGGCGTAGCCTACGGTGGCTGTAGTAGGCTACGGTGGAAACTTTTCTGCTGCATTTTGAATTTTCATTTCTTGACCCCTCCAACGCCTTGTATCACCATGGAAGCTTCCAACTTGGTTATTTTTCCTACAAAATCGCTTCAAACTCCTAGTTAACCTATTCATCATGATCAAATGTATAAATACGAGTAATCAGACTTAATATTTAACATTTAAACACTTAAAATAGCATTTCAACACACTCACATCATCAGTTTATGCATGCTCCCGCGGAGAATCACTGGGCAGCTGTCAAACGAATATCACGCTATTTAAAAGGCACTTCAAAATTGGGTCTCTTTATTCGACATGATTCCAGTTCTACTTTACATGCCTTTTCTGATTCTCACAGTCATACTGTTTTGAATCCTCTATAGAGGCTTACTCCGATGCTCATTGGGCCGGTTGTCTTGATGACCGGCGATCCACGGGAGGATTTTCTATATATCTGGATTCAAACCTTGTTTCATGGTCTGCCCGCAAAAAATGCACAATCTCTAGATCATCTACAATATCTGAATATAAACCTCTTGTTGATACCGTAGCTGAATTAACTTGGTCGGAAGCGCTTCCACATGAACTTGGTATCTCCAACACATCATCTCCTACACTTTAGTGTGACAACCTAGGTGCCACGTATTTATCAGCAAATCCGGTCTTTCATGCCCGCACTAAACACGTGAAAATGGATTTTCACTTTGTTTGAGAAAAAGTTGCTAGGTAAGCTCAATGTTCAATTCATCAACAATGGTGATCAGGTTACAAATATTTTCACAAAGCCCCTATCTTCTCAAAGATTCCTATTTCTAAGGTCCAAGCTTCGAGTCGTTACCCGCCCTAAGCTTGCGGGGGAATGTTAAAGTATTTATTATAATTATTGTATTTAGATGGTAGCTAAGTGTAACATTATCTTCTGTATATATATTTTTTCATGTAATCTTCTATCAATAAAAAAAATTCCAATTCCCTTATACGGTTTATCTGTTTACAGCAACAATGAATCTAGAACCACCTAATACAATAGAAAAACACCATTCATTTGAAAAGAAAACAAACCTTAGTGAAGACATTTGCTGCCCATGCAGAACAGGCAGAGAAAACAGAAGTAGTAAATATGCACACAGTTTGCACTAACAAGGCAGAGAAAACAGTAGTCAATATGCACACAATTTGCACTAACAAGGTGACATTCAAAGATTAAAGCACCCTGACGTCAATAACTATTACTAGAGAAATGTGTTAAATAAAAAACCAGATTGTTCTCTGGTACACACTTCTATATGGTTCCAGCAGTCAAAGTCAATCCAGGATAAACAAATCCACCAATACTCGTCCAAGAGATACCTACAATAAGTAAATGATATTGTGTCACTTTCACTTTATTGAGTGATAGAATCGATTATATAGAGAAACATAAATTTAGCCACATACCAGATATGAACATCAAACCAATTCCAGAAGTCATATATCCCGATCTTTGTAAGGAACCACAAGCAAAAGGGAAATATAAACAATACATAGATGCATACATCATATACATGAACACTAAGAGGTACAAAAGTCGAAAACAAAATTTGCAGCTCTTGAATTTTATGACACATAATAATTTCTTAGGGAGGGGGGAGATGAATATATGAACTTCTCAAAAGAGAGTTCAAAATGCTATAACCATCAAATAAGACAATAATTATAAATATAACAATATTAACTTCCAAGAATATACAGATTGAAACATCAGAACCTTGGATTCCCTGCAAATCGTAGCATGGTCAAATATATTGCTATATAAACCTGACAAAAAGCAGGCTTTAATACACAGTTATATATCTACCATATTTGTTCTAAAATCCAATAAAACAATAGAGAAGCATGCTTTTTGATAAACCACCCAAACTAAGTTAACTCAGTTACGTAAATACCATCATTTATTCCCACTTGCCTTAAGATACAGATATAATAGACCATGGTTTGTTTCATCAAAATACCAGTGCAACAAGTAACACATAGAATGTGATTCAAATAAGAGACAAATCTACAATTAGCTTCTCCTGAATTTCCTAACCAAATCTATCTATTCTTGTTATACAGTTATTGTCAAAAAGTGAGTATAATTCAAATTCTAAGTTCAATGATAATAATAATAATAACAACAATTATGAAAGTACTACCTTAATTATTGAAGTGAAATAATAAACGAACAAAATCATCCCCAACATCCTGCATAATTAAGTCACATCTTTAAATACTCAAAGTCAAAACCCCGCAAATTATACCATACTTGACGAATGGTAAAAATCAAAACCTGAAGTAAAGTAAATCAAACAATAAACATATAAAGCAAAACTTGAGTGACTCTATAATTGAAATAACTCAATAAAGATCGGATTCATGAATAACACTATGATACTTAATAACCTGCAATAGAAACGTATCAAAATTTTAAACAGATTAGTTTATACAAATCACATATAGGCGATCATATATAAACTCGACATGAAGCAGGCTTTAAGATGTGGTTATATACCCGGCATATTTGTACTTAAATCCACTAAAACAATTATAAAAGACTATCAGTTGAGATGGCTTGAAGAGGGATCAGGGATCAATGGAAAATCATGAAGAATGAACCACCCAAACCAAGTTACTTGAAATCCACCATTTACTCCAACTTGCCTTATAATACAAATATCGTAGACCTTTATTTTCTTAAAGTTCAACTAGTGCAGTAAATAAACATCGACTGTTTTTCTAATGAGAAAAAAACTACAATTACTTTCTCCTAGATTTCCTAACCAAATCTGTATATCCTTATTTCAAACTTATTGTCTCTCAAAGTGAGTATAATTTAAATCCAAGTCAAATGGTAACAATAATAATAACAACAATGACATACCACAATTATGAAAATGCCTCCCTGATTATTTCCGATGTAATCATAAAAGGCTAATTCACGTTTAAATCAAACCTTTGAATACTTAAAATCAAAAGCCTATGAAGCATACATACTTGACGAATCATGAAAACCAAAACCTGAAGTAAAGTAAATCAAATTACAAAAGATATAAAACAGTACCTGAGTGTCTCTATAATTGACAATTGAAATAGCTCAAATCACATCACAAATAGGTTATATATCATGAACTTATCAAACGATATGTAGATGACGGGAGGGATTGAGAACGCAAGTGCACCGAGAATGAAGAAGGCGATGACGTACGTTTACAGATGCGAAACACGGAGTAGAAGATGCTGAGGTTTCCTAAGATGACAGCCGGTAACGGCCGTTGAACGCCTCCGACGCCGGTGGTTTCTTGAGAATGATAGAGAGTCAAGTCTATCAACCTAATAACCTGCAACAAACACATAGCATTTAAACACAGGTATCGGCCAGTTTATACGAATCAGAAATAGGCTATATATCATGAACTGGACGCGTATCAAACGATGTTTTAGATGATTAGATCCGGTACTGAATTTATCAAGATAACACGGAATAAGAACGCAAGTACTCCGATCAACAGGAGAATGAAGAAGGCGATGACGTTTCAAAATAGAGCTCTTGCGTTTGCTTGCTGAGGTTTTCTACAATGACAGCCGGTGACGACCATCCTCCGAATCTCCGATATCGGTGGTTTTGTGAGGTTGCGAGAGACTTGGAGTCAATCAGCCTGCAACAAAAACGTATCAAAATTCAAATCAGAATAGTTTACACGAATCACATCACATCATAAAATGCATCAAACGAGATTCGATTGTTAGGAGAGAAGACAAAATTGAGAATGCACGTACTCTGTAAAAAAAAAGAAGCCTTCGTTTGTGAATGTTGGTGAATGCATTATGCCTCCGTGTTTATACGTGTGATTGGAGGAGGTGGTACACGTGGAGGATATTTATTGGTTCCACTACTTGAATTTCCACCGAGTAAAAGGTATTACCATTATGAGGATTATTACGAATCATGACGTTAAGATTTTCTAAATTATCGTATCTTGAGAAATAATGTTCACTTCGGTAAATCTTTTACGTGATTTATGCTTTGTTTGTCATAAAGAATGCGAAATCTTTATTTGGGCTAGTAACCGCTAAAAATCACAGAATTTTTTTAAGATTACCAGAGTTAAAACCTATTATGTGCATGTTTGATGAATCAAATTTTTAACCAACTTTTTATTTATTAACTTTTGAAAAGTTCATAAATCAATAAATATGTTTGAGTAACATTGGAAAAGAAGTTAATATGTTGATTTTTAAAGGGTTGAAAAGTACATTTTGAAAAGTTAAATGAAGTTATTTTTGAAAAGAATAAGAAACGTGATATATATTTATCTTGTAGTTATATTATCATTTTTTATTTTATAATCTATGTTTTATATTTAGTTTTTTTAACTACATGTTAATTTTGGTTAGCGGTATTCTCTTCGTCAAGTATTAAGAAATATAATTGTTAGAGCATGAAATCATCAATTGTTTAGATAGAGATAACAGTCAAACCCGAATCCGGCTAGAATACTCGAAACTCGAGATATCTAGGACGGGTATGAGATTAATTTATATTTTTTGTGGGCATGGATTGTATCGCATACCCGTTTACCCGACTCAACTACCCGCTTAAGCATACCACTTTATCCAACTATATACATGAATATATTTTATTTTTTAATTTATTATACTTGATAATTATATTATTTAATTATATTTTTTTATTCTTTTTTACTTAATAATTATGTGTTGATATAAAGTATTAAATTTCTTATCATTTGCATTATATAATATCTTATAAATTTATAAGCGGAAAAATATTAGATAGTAGTAGATACTAATAAAGAAAAGATAAAATTGGAGTTGTGGGAGGGGAGGGGGATGGTTTTTAACCTGAGCGGGCTACAATTGATAAAAACGTCACCTAAAATTTATACACTCAATTATAATAATGAAATAAATAAATATATAAAACATGTCACCAACTTGTACCCCACAAATGCCAAGTTATACTGATCAATCAGTGTCGATACCGTAGTAACCAATGTAGGATTAAAAGGAATTTCCAAAAAAAACCTTTCAACTATATTATAATCCTTGTAGTTTGTTCATTTTATTTATTTCAGTCCAAAAAAGAATATTTTGTTATATTATACCCCGTGGATTTATTTTTGTAACGGTTTTGGTCACTAACACTAACTCGGTTAGTTTTCTTTGTTAAATCCAGGGTACTTTGGTCCTTTTACACCTAAAATCAAATTATAAAATAAATAAAATAGATTACAATAAAAATAAAAACCCTGAAGTCAAAGCTAACCCCATTTATCTTCTCCCTTCTTCTTGCATCCTCCTAACACCCAACCGCCACCACCACTATCGACATCAAAACCGTTACCACCCACATCAACCAACTGCCTTCACCGCCTACTCCGCCCGCCTCTTCCGCTAGGAACAACTTCAATACCTACATACACCTCCCAAGGCCCTTACTGCACCACCATCAATACCACTCAACCACCCAATAATAAAGCCCTCCACCTCGTACGTCGTCCATTGTCATCTTCTGCCGCCCTCTTCCTCTGTGTATTCATTTCTCTGTAATTAGGTACTAGAATAACAGATTTACACACAAAGATACCACAAGATCTGAATATAAGGAATTCCATGAAGAACCCAACAAGCGTTCATCATCTTACAAAGGAATTACGATGATAGACAAAAATGAAATCAATTTCTTATGGATCAGAAAGAAATTGAATTGAACAAATCAAGTTGAAGACTGTAATTCATTCAAAAATTTTCATCTATTGTTGTTTCTTACTAAACAATCCATTCTTATGGATAGGGTTGACATATAGAAAAAAAGCAATGGATGAGGTTGGGTGAAGAAGATTAGAAGATGAGGGGGATGAAGAGAGTATCAGGGAGATATGGGAGTCGCTGGAAAAGGGAGAAAATGGGGGGTCTTGCTGAAGAAAGAGAAAGAATAAGGTAGGGTGGGTAGTAGATGACTTGAGGTTTCATACAAGTCAAAATAAACAGAGATATTGGGTTAAAAGCAAAAAGGCCAAAATACCCCTAGATTTAACCAAGAAAACTAACAGAGTTAGTGTTTGGGACCAAAATCATTTCAAAAATAAAATCATATGGCATGATATGACAAAAGATTTCTTTTGGACTGAAATAATTAAAATGAC
Organism: Flaveria bidentis; assembly: GCA_018326385.1. NCBI lineage: Eukaryota > Viridiplantae > Streptophyta > Magnoliopsida > Asterales > Asteraceae > Flaveria > Flaveria bidentis. The sequence continues at coordinate 4,279 of BJCM01052686.1, read as the reverse complement.
CAAACCATAAGGACTAAAAATGAAATTTACTCTATTATCAAAGTGATGTAAAAATAAAATTATAACTAGAGATTCACACCACACATTGCAGCGGCTAATCTTCTATTTGTGATCATCTCGGAGGCCAGAGATCACCAACATTACAAGATCTTTTTCTTTTATTGGTTCACCAATGTTAGCAAGGGCATCAAAGTATTCTTGAGCTCGAGTAAGGTATGTTGTGTATCTTCTAGAGGATGTATGAGGGGCATAAGCACGTTCAAGAGAAAGCCAAAGATCACAAGATGTATTGCCCTGAACTTGCTGGAACAAGGCCTTATATATGGTGGAAAGTATCAACATGTGAATGTAGACATCATTTGATGTCCATATTGAAAAAATAATGTTGATTTCCCGAAGATGATTGTGCTTCTTGGATGGTTGCAGGCGAGCATGGAATAGAGCCATCTACGTAACCAAAAAGATTTTTCGTAATGAGAAAGGGTTTAATCGTTGTTTTCCAATAACCATAGTTTGTTGGTGATAGGGTGAACCCAAACTTGTGGGAATTATGGGAGGTCTTCTCGGTTGTAGAAAAGGGGGCAAGGAGGGCCATTGTTTATCATGCCAAATAGTGGAATATGATGAAACAACAAAAGTTGAAGAGGAATTTTATGAATGCTATAAAAACCGACTATAGGGGGCCAGAACTATGATTGCGACTCAAGAGAATTCCATTCTTAAAATCCTTCACAGACAATCCAAACGGGTCAAATATAATAGAAACACAATTATCTTGAGTGAATTTACAGACTAATACTAAATTTTTAATTATGCCAGGGGTATGGAGCATGTGTTTAAGATAAGAGGTTTTTGTGGAGTTGGGTAAGGTGGTGTGACCTAAACTATGAACTTGCAACCTATGTCCATTTCCAACGAGAACTGACTTAGTAGAATTAAAACAAGGAGAGTTAATCATACCTTGATCAGGAATGAGGTGATATGTAGCCTCCGTATTTATATACCACTAAGAATCATTCGAGTCGAGGGTAGTATCCTGAAAAGAAGTGACAGGGTCTGTTAGGCCCTGTGGGTTCACATAAGTAAGATGAGCCTATTACTGATGTGCTGCTGAGTGAGCCTGTGAATTTGATCGAGACATACCAGGGGGAGTGGAGCATGACCTCGAGAGGTCCAAGAACAGAATTATGAAGAAGAATAGAAAGAACAATTGCAATCATCACACATTATTTCCATTGATATGAAGAAGTATTTATAGAACACATAGTTACAACATCGACCCTCCTAATACGTAGCAAACAGTACTATATTTTGACATATATACACATATAACCCTTTGACTATAACTTGAGAGGGATTAACTAGTACATTAAATCAATTTGTGTTTCAATGCATTACTTAATTATTGTTATTATGATTAGTAGTATTATTATCATTTAAATAATGAAATTAAAGCTTTGCAATATTAGAAGCGTTGTTAAAAACGTAGTAATGGCACAATGGTGAAGTATTATAGGTAAAATTAGCATACAAACTAATAAACCAAACCAACACATGAAATCACAACCCAAATCTAATGTAAGTGTGTATGTATGTAGGTTCTTTTGATCGTTTGGAAGGAAATTAGCTATCAATATATCGATGTAATAACTATTACATAAGGTACAGATTCCGACTCTTCCTCTCTCGTAGCAAGAATACCTCTCATTCTTGATTTTTATATTAACTTGACTTGTTGGTTATTAAATCCGTAAGGTTATTGTTATAAATGTTTATCGTATAGTTGATGTTGTTCGCATGTGATAAGGTTTATCTGCTTTGTACTCATTGTCACATGCTTCCTAAATTATTGATTATATCTAGTGACATTGATTAAGGGTTATGAATTTTTGTGCAACTTATTGTGTTATATTGACTTGATTGTATAGTACCTTTGACCTCCATACCCGAGCACATCCACCTATGGGGACATAGGGCGTCATTGTGGCACACGTGACGTGCTCTACCTGTGGCAGAGCGATTAGACCACAACGTCTCTACATTATAATTATGTGCTAAGTTGTTGCACTTATTGATTAGTGTTAAAATGTGTATGGATCGATCCTATGATATTATTATTATTGGTGAGATGGTTAGGTGTGTGTGTCCACATTCCTATCTCACATATTGGTGCATTAGAACTGCAGCTATTGTACATATTGTTAACTGTTTATTGTCATCGGCTCATATGGGTATTCCTTTTTAGATGATCATTATTATTTGATTTTTCAACTTGATCATCTTATTATCATCGTTATTGATCATTGTATTGCTATTATTTACTTCTGTTACTGAGCATTCTTTGGCTTAGCCGTATTTCTTTTTTGTGGTTTTCTCTTATGTTTATAGCAGGTACTCAAGGGGCTCAAGAGAATGCGTGAAGAGTGTGAACTCAAAAAGCTAGGATGATAACTTTTGAATTAATAAGACCTAGTAGTATTTTAATCTTAAGACTTTATTAATTTATTTGGACCTATGTAAGGATTTAAAATGTTTCTTAGTACTTAAATTATATCGTTCATGAAACTCTGATTACTGTTTGTGTGACTCGTCAACCCTATTCGGGTTAAGGTGTTACAAAATATACTTAAAATTTAATAGTCATAGTCATGAGAATATAAATCTATAATGTACAAGAACATGAAAAAAATATGTATAGAATAAAACTACATGATAAATTTAAATACATATAGAAAACACACAATAATATTTACAAATCTCTAAAAATATTTTTGTATACGACATATGATGTTGTACTTGAATTATCAATGTCATCTAATATAACCAGTTTTATATCCGTCATCACATGTGATCATCTGAAAGGATGACCAAGGAGTTTGCATCTTAAACCAAATGGAGGGATCAAATGAGAACTAATTTTTTTTGAGAGAACTCTAGGAACATTTCTCAACGACTAGTTTTCAATAGCAAAATTGTAAATAACAAAAACATATTAAAAAAAAGTATAAATCAAAAATTAACATAAAAATAAAAAAATAAAAACACAAAAATGTTCCCAACTCTCCTCTTTCATAAATTCTTTTTATAAAAAATAAAAAAATCATGTTTTTAACGGAATTCGTTTTACACATGTGTAATATCGGATTTACACACGCGTAAATCAAGTACTATACATGTGTATAACTAGATTTACACATACGTAAACAACGGATGTATGATTTAAAACATATTAATATGGTAGGCGTTGGAAAGTTAAAAAAATACTGATTTTTTTAGAAAAAACGATGACGTGAAAAAAAGTTATGAAAGTTTTAAAAATATGGGGGAAATGACATGTGATAAAAATGAGTGACTGAGATTAGTTACTAGAGTTCTTACAAAAAAAGATGGTTCTTATTTGAACTCTCTCATATATATATATAGGTATATACATATATATATATATATATACATATATATACATATATATAGGTATATATATATATATAGGTATATACGTATATATATATACATATATATATAGGTATATATATATGTATATATATAGGTATATACATATATATATATACCTATATATATATACCTATATATATATATATATATATATAGGTATATACATATCTATATATATACATATATATATAGGTATGTATATACCTATATATATATACATACATACATATATATAAACATACATATATATATACATATATATATATACATACATATACATATATATATAAATATATATACATACTATAAGGGTGCCCGAGCAATGCGGTGAGACAACATTTTACATCTGATACAAATTTCTAATTTTTGTTAATCTTATAACAATTTTATAAAACTTTATTATATTTTTTCTAAGCAAAAATTTAAGACATCAAATAAATGTATTTTGCATGACGACTTGTATATTTATACATTAACTTATTGCACTTTACAAAATACATATCGGTTCAACAAAAAAATTACACCAAAAAGTTTAAAAAAATACACATTTATGATTGTAGTATCAAAAAGTTTTTAAACATAATAGATTAATATAATAGAAATCTTAAAGCAAATTAAGTTTTTTTGGTTTATGAGTAGATAGTGTAAAATTTTATGTAATTTATAGTATTTATAAGGTTATTATGTAATTAACTGTAAGAGATAATTTGTAAATAGTATTAATAATACTATTCTACCCTTGAAAATAGTTGTACATTATGCATTGAGTGTAGTAAGTATTTTTAATTTAATGGTATCTTAAAATACACACTTCTTATATGCTTTA
>BJCM01052680.1:0-13138 GCA_018326385.1 Flaveria bidentis | reverse complement strand
AAAGCAATTTCCTGACTCTCACCCTATTTATAAGTTTTTCTGTTATAAGCCAAAGTTGTGAGAGGCTGAGCGATTTTAGAAATCCCTCTATGAAACATCGATAGTACCCCGCCAGTCCAAGAAATTTCCTTATCTCACTAGGCGTCCGGGGTACTAACCAGTTTTTTATAGCCTCATTCTTTGCAGGATCCACATGTATTCCCTTATCGTTAACAATGTGACCCAAGAATTGCACCTCTTGAATCCGGAAATCACACTTAGAAAACTTAGCATACAAATGTTCCTTTTTGAGTAGTTCCAAGATTAAATGTAGGTGCTCCTCGTGTTCCTCTTTGGTCCTAAATAGATCAATATGTCATCGATAAACACAATAACAAACTGTTCAAGAAAGGGTTTGCACACCCGATTCATGAGATCCATGAACACTGCTAGTGCATTAGTCAACCCAAATAGCATGACCAAGAATTCATAGTGACCATAGTAAGTACGGATTGCAGTTTTTGAGATGTAATATTCTCGAACTTGCAATTAATGATAACTGGACCTCCGATAAATCTTTGAGTAATAGCTTGATCCCTAAAGCTGATCAACCAAATCGGTCGAATAAACCCTTTACCCAATAGCTCCTAGAGTTGTGTAGAGAGTTCATGTAGTTCACTCAGTTCTACCGGTTAGGTGCTCGAAAAATTGGAGTAGCTTTGGGAGTCAAATCGATTTGAAACTCAACTTGACAATAAGGAGGTAGTCCAGCCAGATCCTCTGAAAACACGACTGGGAAGTCACAAACCACTGGAATATCCTCTATCTTCTTTTCCTCTTGTTGCTTGTTAGAGACGAGGGCTAATATGGCTAGGCCACTTATGAGTCGTCATGAATAATATGATGCCTATCACAGCACCACTCCTCTTGCCCTTAACCGAAGGAGTTTCCCCGTCTACCATAGGAATGCGAATGGTCATCTCATGACAAATTACCACGGCCTGCTTCTCGGATAGCCAATCCATGCCTATGACCACATCAAAACTTCCAAGAGTAACAAGCATAAGATCGATATTGAAGGTATGACCAGCAAGTTCTCTCTTGCAATCCTTAAGGATGTGCGTAATGGAGATTTGCTTACCATCAGCTAATTCTATGGTATACTTAGATTCCAATAGAGAAGGCATATCACTTAGGAGAATACAAAACTTTGTAGAGATAAAACTCCAGTTGGATCCAGTGTCAAATAGTACAATAGTAGAATGACCATTAACAAAAAAAATTACTAGTAATAGTAGTAGGATCGTCTAGAGCCTCACCTAAACCCATGACAAAGGCTCTCCGTTTAGCTCTACCATTATTGCCACCATTATTGTCACCTTTTACACCATCAACATTGTTGTCACCATTCCTATTGCCATTCCTATTAATTTTTAATTGAGGGCATCTTATAAAGCCCCTATTTTCCACACTCAAAGCAACCCTTTGGCGTTTCATGGGGTTGTTGAGGCAGATGAGGCTTCTTCATCAACTCCCCACGGCAATCCTTTGTCGTGTGTCCAACTTTCCCACAATGTTGGCATTTAAAACTGTCACACCTACCAGTGTGGTGGTAGTTGCATCATTTGCACTTAGGATTTTTTTCCCACGTATCCACTTGGTCCTTGAGATGATGAAGATGATTGATTGAAGTTGCAATTCTTATCAAATCATTGATGTTGCTACTTCTGTTGAGGTTGGTTACCAGATGATGAGCCCTTATTAGCATTATTTTCCTACTTTCGCTTGTTGTCGGGCACGCATACCACGCCACCCCACTTGGTTAACTTTCCTTGCTCCACAGCTTGATGAGTGAGCTTGTGAGCTAGTCGGATAACCTATTTAATTGTAGGGAGATATGCAGCAGTAACCATGTTTTGTATCTCGAGCACCAAGCCACTAAGATAAAGCCAGTTCATGAGACCTCGTAGTGTAAGTCTCAATGTCAGACTTTTCAACTTTAATTGCCAAAACTCAAGCTCTCCTTTAGGTTCTTCTTCAGGTACCTCTGGTACCTCCTGAGGCTCCTTAATTAGGGCCTCCTAAGGCTAGAGCTAGTTTTCCAACTTATGTATACGAACGATAGCCTCATGAAGCTGATCACATGTTGTGTTCAAAGTAGTTGTCAACTCCACAACCTGTCCACACAAAGCCTATATCTCTCATGTCTGACCATCCTAGCGTTCTTGCATATCGAGCCACAAGTCTCCATCTCCTCATACACTCTTTTGTCAATCTCTTGTCTCTCATCCTACCTTTTAAATTTCTCCTCTACCACTCGTTGCAGTCAATATGTCAGGCCATTAACGAACCAATAGCCCTATGAGGTACACATCAGGCACAAGTAAGGGAAGTCTAGAACCATAACTCATGGATAATGAAGGAGTAATAGGAACCTCAAGTTCCCTTCCCAGTGCGTGTCGAATAGGGGATGAAGACAATAAAGATGCCATACTTCTATGTACATGATGCATATGCCAATAAGTATGCAGTAAGAGGATAAGCAACGAGTAACTAACTAACTATGTGTGGTTATAGACTAGTGTGTATGAAACCTAGTTTCGAATAACAAATAGCTCTGATATCAATCTGTCACACCCTCAAAATCCACATGTGGAGTTTTACTATGAAGCGTGTGAAAAAACCTGGATCACAGTCACTAGTTACTCAAAATGACACTATATGCCACATTTAAAGAAAAACTAACCAAAGTTCAAACTTTAAAACCATGCGGAAGTATTTTAAAAATAAAACAAACCCAAAGTATGTAAATGTATATATTGGGCAAAACATGCGCCAACCCATTATTTAAATCTCACAAATGAAATCCAAGTATTATGACTTAAGATGAAGTCTTAGAATGCATGCAGGACTTGTGATATGCTCCTATTGGCAACCTGAGTTAACAACATGAGAATAGCATACTAAAAATATCAACACATTTGTTTGTGAGTTCAAGAGTTTGCATTTAACATAAATAATAACATTTGTATAACATAAGATGTGCATTGAAATAGATAGCTAGTCTATATTTACAAGTAATAACCATAGTGATTTCGCGATCAAATTCGACTGTGTTCCATTTGTTGCCTCCCATCCCGACTTACCAGGTTGTGATGATGTTTGTATTTAAAACAATATTGCACCAGTTTAACCTCGAGTCGCATAGGTGAGGCTTGTCAAACCCAGTATTACAACCCAAGATTTCCTTCTGGTTACCATTATTAGCAATCTGAAAGTGTGAGGACTTTCAAGGTATTATGCACTATGTTAAAACATACACAACTTATAATAATATTAAAGTGTTTTAAACGAGTATTTTATCTCCCCTAAAAGAGAGTGTATAAAAGCGTTGGACATGAACTCACCTGATGCGCAACCAATAATAACAAGAAAACTAACGATGAATGGAAAGACAACCCTTCAAAGGTTACCTAGAACACACAAGTACATAAGTACGTGTACATAGAAAACTTAACAACCTAAGATAACCTAGATGACCAGTTCGACCCGTTAAATACATATTAGTTGAAATATCATTTAATCAAGTGTATCAATTTAGCATACATGAACATCATACAAGTTATCCACGTGTTGCACATCATCAATCCAAGTTCTACTATGATCATCATGCCACATTAGATTATCATACAACTTATGCAAATCTCAAACAACCAACATGTTCAACATAATTATAAATACATCATAACTAATAATTCAAATGTGGAGTCTAATCATGCACTTCATTCCATGTGAAGTCACTCACGACTTCATATCCTAAACCCTGCCAATCCTATTAAGTAGGGGCCTCAAATTCACATGCGTGTATGACAATCATAATCACATTTATAAACAAGGTTCATTCCAACCACCAAACACACAATGGTCAATTCCAATCCCAAACATGATTCCCTGTCGCCAACCATAATTCATCATCATGTGGAATCACCAAGAACCTAAATTCCTTAAATTAGAAATCAAGCATCCATACAACCTACAAGATTGGTTTTTGTACTCAAAACAAGTATTGCTCTCTCAAACTCACTAAGTAACACTCGAGTTTGTGATGAAGTAGAATCCTTCTAAGAGTTGATGATAATACACAAAGTAAATAAAAGCAAACATAAGAGAATAGTTTTTCAATTAAATATATTATTTATCAACTCAAAGTATTACAAGACTCTTACAAGAATGATACATGAGTTATAATGAGAAGCTATATTTACTACTACCTATAGCCGGATATACTTTGATACCATCTAGAAACCTTAGACTAAAGAAAATACTACAAAGCTAAAGTTAAGGTATCTTAGATAAAGTATTATCTAAGATATTATAGTCATGACATGTCCATGACTTAACTTTTGTCAACAACTAAAGTTTGAAACTATACTAATGGATAAGGTGTGAACAGTCGAATAAAGTAAGGCCAACTACATAGACGTGGGAAAGTATCATGTAGTATCTCAGAGATTTGCAGCGGCGTGTGAGAGAGACCATACTTATGTCCACTGGTTCATTGTAGCTACTTCGAAGGTTAATTGGTTTTGGAAGAACTTGTTCTTCCAACGCCACTTATACATCGAAAGTGGCTACTTCTTCCGAGGCTTCCGTGGGACTTCATACTTCAGAAGTTGTATTCTTCATTTCTTTTAATTGTTGAGCTTTGGAAGATCAGAGACTTTTTCTTCGAAAGTTGAAGCTTATCTTTAGAAGTTCCTTAGACTTGACTTCGGAAGTTCTGCAGATGTCTTCGGAAGTGCTGAAGTTTTCTTTGGAAGTTCCTTATTTGTTGTACTAAAAAGGTCTAAGTGTTTGGTTTTGGTTGCACTAGCCTTACTTGATCCAACAAACTCTCCCTAGGCTGATGCTACCAAAACCTGACTTGTTCTTGCTCCTCAAAACTTTCAGCACTAGGGATAACAAATACTTGTTTGTTTCTTTGTTCTTCCTAGAAGTAATGCTGAGAAGTTTCTACAAATCATTCGTAGACAGGAGATCTAGTCTGTCACCTTGAATGACGTATACCCTCTGTTGAGTCCCTTTGAAGAGAGTAAGTTGACGGGACTTATATTCATACTCCCATCTAACTATTGGTTCCAAATCCGGGCCTTCTACCATTTGTAAAAAGGCTTGGCCTTTGTTGGTTTACCTTTCCTTGTCTTCCTTCTCTCTCAGCTTCAACTCTTGTTCAATCTTAGCTATTGCAGTTAGCTCAGCAAGATGAAGGCTGCTCAAATGATTTTTTATATGAGCGGCTATGTCGGAGTTGGAGAGATTGGAGAATGGCTTTTCTGCTAACTTAGCTATATCAAATCTGCTTGAGTGTAGTAGAGAAGGAGCATTCAGCCTATTGCTCTCTCCATTCTCTGTCTCTCCACAACAAAGTTATGAGATGAGTCATTGAACTTGGATGATTTTTTTCTTGGCACAAGAGGCTGGCTGGGAATCTTGTCGCCTTTCTTTGTATCCAGTTGAGTCACCAGCCTTTTATTGAGCTTCTTCTCTTCATCATTCAATGAATCAGAGTTGAGGCCAAGAAGTTTGATGGCCTGGTCCAGTGTTCCTCTTAGGAGATCAAGGAATTGCTCTCTTGTGAGTGTACTTGAGGAGTTGTCTGTATAAGTTAGTTTGATAGACTCCTCCTCACAAGAGATATTACTCAATGATGTGCAATTGATGAGCTTCCTATTGATTTCCTTAAATTCCTCTAAGGAAAGAGGCTTAGATGAATAAGAGGATGACTTGGGAGGTTGTTTGGTGGATGAGGATTGGGTTCTGGGTAAGGTTTTGGGTTTGAGGATGGGTAGTTTTGGTGGTTGTTTGGATTGACTGCGTGAGGAAGTGGGTAAGGTTGATGATGTGGGTTCAAGGGTGTAAGGCTCAAAGGTTGGTATAGTTTTGATAGGGAAAGGGATAGGTTCGGGTTGAGGCTGTGTTTTCAAACTGATTAGTTCAACTTAGAAGAAAAAAATCAGATACATTGATTTAAGTTAGGGATAGTTGGCTAATTTTTGCATTAATCTCAACCAATTTTCTTATAGTTCACACCTGCTTTTTCAAATGTAGTTACTTTCACCCTAAATAAAAAACAACATAATCATGAACTCGATAACATTTTATTAAACATCTAAAATGGATTACTGAGATTTGAAGTTGTAACTATCACTTTAGACACTCATCTGAACACCATATAAAAAAATTCACAATTATGTCCTTATTAGAGGATATCCAAGACACTTGGATCAAAACAAGACAACTGGTTGAATAAACTTAAGGAAACTTACAAGGTACAGAAAACCCTCTGTAGCTTTAACAATTGCTTTCATTCGTTCTCTTGGAGTAGTGGGTGTTGTTAATAGTACCTTAAAAAGATAAATAACAAGATTTGGTAACATTCCTAACTTTATTGTTTACATATAGCACAAAAGAAATTATGATATTATGTTTATGATCAACGAATATTATCATGTGGATCAAGTTCTTCAGGAGAGAATCCTATGGAGTTTAGGAAAGCTATCCTTTCACTCCTGAGCTTTCGATCATCTTCCTTCTTTTTCCTCATATTTTCTTCTTCCAAGGCCAACCTAGTTGCTTCTTCTTGTGCTCTTATCAGCAAGGTTGCCTTCCCAGCTCAATCAGCTCCTCAAGTGGTAAGATGATTACATCCTCACTTGCAACTCCTAGCTAGACAAGCCTGTCAATCACTTCCACTCTTTTCTGGTTGTTGACTACCTCCTGGTTGGCTACAGCTGCTTTGTTACATGTAGCTAGTAGTTTCTCATAGATGAGTCATCCTTTTCTTCTTAGTTTCTCCAACCTTTCCTACTCTAGAAGTTCGTCCGCAGTCAGCTTCCTCTTTCCTTTGATATCTTCAAAAGCTTTAGACTTTAGAGATTCTTGAGGAGAGAGTTTAGGTTGTTGAGTGGTGGTTGGAGAATTTGGTGAGATGGTGTTTGAGTAATGGGTAACTTGAGGAAGTCCTCACTATTCACCTCAGATGCTAGTTCCAAAACTGCATCTGTGATGATAAGATCCTCAGACATAGAGTAAAGCCCTTCCACAGCTTCCATCTCAGCTTCGGAAGATTGAATTTGTTCTTCCGAAGCTTTGACTTTAGCTTCGGAAGTCTATGGAAATACACTATATGTCCCAACTGTTTTGGTTGCTGGGCCATCAGTTTCCATTTCCCATTCGAAATCAATCTTAGGTTCCATGTGAACTTTAGGTTGACCAACTTACTCAACAGTAGTATAAGCTGTATTTAGCCTCTTAAGCTCTTTAGCTCCAAAGTAGGCCACAACAACATCTGGACTTGGTTTCCACATAGAAGATTCCATAAGAAACAAGGTTAGAAACCGTTTAGATCTTTGAGCATCGTTAGGTCCACCTGGAGGGTGATTAGAGGAGGCTCCGGGAAAACATCTGAATGCTGAGTAGGATATCTTGAAAAGAGCATAGAGATGGTTGAGCTGGTGGATGTCATGTGTGATTGTCATTGAACTTTCTCCCCCTTTTTGGTAGCATCATCTTAAGAGCTGGATGAGCTATTGGAAGAAGTCATTGAGACCTAAATTGGTACATGCCTAACATATTTCTTAGTCTGTTTCTCAGCTAGTTTAGCCTTGAAATTTTCAATCTCAAGTTGCTGAGTGGCGGACCTCTCCTCTAAAGTCTCGACCCTGAATTCAAGGTTGCAGACTTTAGTGAGGAGGTTGTTTGTGGTGAGCTGCATGCTTCCCTTATCTTTCTGAAAAGAATCAAGGGGAAATGAGGTAACATACCTTGTATGTTCATCCTCACCACCAGAAGTGGTTTCTTGGCACCCTGGTTTCCCATGCATAATGATATCACTTTCAGAGTCATCAGAATGCTTGGTTGCCATAAATTTAGTCTCAGCAGTGTTACCACTATCCTGAGGGCCCAATGAGGCACCTATAATAGTGGTAGCTAAATCTACATGAGTCCCTTCCACTCTGGTGGGACTCACCTCACTTTTGTTCTGCTGATGTGGGCTAGAGATCAGAGGTCTCTTGGGGCTCAGTTGATTCTTGAGAGGGTGTTGTGGATCATCTTCATTGCCCTGAAGAGACATAATCTTCTCATAAGTTCCTATCAATAGGTCAGTGAAGGTTATGGAAGTTAAGCTTAACGTTTTCATTCAAAAGAGTCATCCTTTTGAGTCAAAAGAGTCATCCTTTTGAGAAGATTAGTTTTGGTGTTAAACTTAATGTTTTCATTCAAAAGAGTCATCCTTTTGAGTCAAAAAGTGTTTTCGACGTTTTCTGGCATTAAAGTTTCGATGTTTCACTATACGGAAGATTAGGGTTCTTGGGAAAATTGCGTTTTTGTGTCAAAGTGTCAAAATCTTTGATTTTGACGAAACAGCAGCCTTCAGTCGCACGACTAGCTCATTTGTACGATTGAACTCATTCGTACACTCCATTCGCACGACTGAACTCAATTGCATTCATCATTCGCACGACTGAATAACTCCAGTCGTTTGAGTCCATTCGTCTTGTTCATACGCACGACTGAATCCAATTGAACGATTAAATTTATTCACATCCTTCATTCACATGAGTGAACCATACTCATAGTCCATTTGTACGATTTAAATTGTCATGTTCTCCAAGTACCAAGTTCATACAAACGGAAAATCAGTTTGTTGTGTTTACTGTCGGGAAGGACTCAGGCATCCAGAACCTTCTGTTTCTGGAAAATGAGATAGGAAATCACAATAAACCGCCAAAGCTTATAACGTTGGATGACTATCCACAATGGAAACAGCAGTACGAGATTTACTTAAATGGAATTGATCCTAATCTTTGGACATCCATCGAGACTGGTTACATGGTCCCAGCCAGTGCTAATGGAGTCAAGTTAACCTTGGGAGGAATGAATAAAGCACAAAAGATACTCTTCAATGCTGAGAAGAAAGTTTATGCCCTGTTGACTCAGTCAATACCAAAAGACATCTTTCATCAGTTTTCTGAGAACAAACAGGCCAAAAAGCTATGGGAGGCTTTAGAGAAGAGATATGATGGTAATGCAATGTTAAAGGCACTGCAGGCTAAGGCTCTCAAGAAGGAGTTTGATAATTTCTCCTTAATAAGGAATGAGAGCCTAGATGACATAATTCACAGATTCTATCATCTCATGAGTAAGCTACACACTCATGGTGTAACCATATCAATGTAAGATAAAGTTTCAAGTTTTGCTGATGGGTTGCCTGATAAATGGGATTCATTTGTGTCCAATCTTAGATAGAATGACATTCTTGCAATGTTGGACATAAATGACTTCATCTTGAAGTTAAGAGAGGAAGAACTGCAGATGAAGTACAAGTCAAAGAAAGGATCCTACCTTTAGAATCATTCACTCTACAACTCAGTTTCATCTCCAGCTGTTTTAGGAGCACCTCTACAAACAGCTTTTATGTCTAGTTCATCTACTTCTTCCCAAACCACTACTTCAGGACCAGAAACGTGAGGGTCATCAGGGACCCTACATAGTGCCTAAAGCCAACACTACAAAGTTGAAGACCAAAAATCTTGGTAATATCACAGTGGAAGTTGCAAAGGAGCACATGGATCTTCTAGTAGCCATTGTCCAATCCTATGATGGTTTAGTTGCCAGGAAGATTGGAAATTGTCATCTTGCAGATGACGATTATGAGCAAGTTGATGAGAATGAGCTAGAGAGAATGGACATCATGTGGGCCTTGATAAGTGCAGTCAGAAGAGCTAAAAAGTTTGTCAAGATGACAGGGCAGAACCTAATAGCCACTAAGGACACGATGTTTGGTTTTTACAAAACCAAAGTAACATGCTTTAACTATGGTGAGAAGGGGCACTTTAAACGTGAATGTGTAAAGCCCAAGAAAACAAGTAATGTAAATCCATTTCCGACCTTCAACCATCAAGATAAGGACACAATTGGAACTGCTTCTTCAAGCAAAGAGACAAAGGCTCTTACTGTTCAAGGTGATGAAGGGCAAGACTGGTCCTTCCGGTTTGTTTCTCCTAGAGAATCAAATATTTCCTTTGTTGAAGCAGTAGATGATGGGTCGGCTAGTGAAGGTGAGATGGCAGCTGAGCAATCGATGTTGGATATTAAAGAAGCTGTGAATGTGGTAAATCACCTGGTTGAAGAAGAGCTTAGAGCAACAAGTTCAGAATCTCCAGCCACCAAAGGATCTAATTCTGCTTTGATGGCTGATTCAACCGATTCATCAAAGGTAAGTTCTCTAGACCAGTTATTTGATAAACATGCTTGTCATGAATGTGATAAATTAAGAGAAAGCATTGATCTGAAATTTGCTAGGTTATTAGAACACAATGATAACTTAGTAAATGATTTACAACTCTGCACTGAAGCTAATCGTATATTAAAAAAATGAGTGCAGTTTTAAAGAAAAGATAGAACTTTTATGGAAACAAATAAGGAAACCGAGGTTGTTGCCTTAAATCAATCAAATGATATAAAGTTTTATCTAAATTCTTTAGAAGAGACCAAAAAGGAAAAAGCAGTTTTGGAAGTCGAGGTAAATTCGTTAAAACAAAAACTACATAGTTGGGCTAGTTCTTCTCACAAAGTTCAAAACTTAGCGAAAGAACGAAACAATGGGGAAGGTTTGGGGTACAAAGTAGTTGCACCACCATATGAAATCCTTTTAAATACAAAATATAGACCTGTCAATGACAACCTAGTAAAGGATCATGTGGTATCCACTCCTCTGGTTAGTGTTCCCGATTCCACAGTCAAAACCTGTACAGAAGATCACTACACAGAAGGAGCCTACTTTGAAATCTAAAGGTAAAATGCCGGTTGAGAATTTGGATGATGAAATAAAAAGGGTTAATGTAAGGTCACGGTCACAAAAGTCTACTTCAGAACCAAAATTGACTAAACCAGTAAACCATAAACATGTTAATCATCAAAGTCTACTTCAGAACCAAATAAAATGCAAGTTAAAAATGTTCAAAACGTTAAAACAATTAATTTTGTTAATAAGGCTGAAATATCTAAAAGGGAAGTGACAAAACCCAAACAGACAAAGGTTACACCTTTACAAAACTCAAACCCACATAAATATTTTCATCAATCTATAGAAGGGAGATCTTGCTACAATTGTGGAAACGAGGACATATCTCTTCTAATTGTCCTTATTATCAGACTCCCAAAAAGAAAATTGAACTTCTTGATACAAAACAATTTTTTTCTAAATTGAGATCTAATACTCAACCTAAGAGTATTAAAGAACCTTAAGTTCAAACTGGCTTATGGAAAGAAAAAGTCAAGTATAGTGTTTGATAGTGAGGAGATTAAGAAGAAAGATATGCCCTCATCCTCTAATGGACAATGGGTTGAGTTTATGATGTTTGATTCCTCCGGCTCACCCAAGCCTGTTAAGGCTTGGGTCCCAAAACTAAACTAATAAGTTTCTTTGAATGTGCAGGGTGTCTGCTACAGTGCTATCACTAATACCTAGATTATTGATAATGGGGCGTCCAGGCACATGATAGGGAATTCGTCTCTCCTTTTCAAAGTTAGAAAAATTAAAGGGGGACATGTTTCATTTGCTGGAAACAAAGGAGGTTACATCACTGCTCAAGGTGAAGTGGGAAACGAGAAAGTTAAGTTTGACAAGGTCAACTACGTTCAACAACTACGTTCCCAAATATGTGATAAAGGATTTAAAATTGTATCTGACAACAAGAAGTGCTACATGTTGAAGAAGGACTATGCGATTGAGGAGGATAAAGTTCTTATATCAGCTTCAAGATATAACGATTTGTATGTCTTAGATCTATCAAAAGCCTCCACAACTGATCACATTGTTCAATGCTTGTTGTCAAAGGCAACTGAGAGGGATTCAATCTCCTAGCTTTGGAGAATAGGAGACATTAATCCAAGGAAGATGAATCATTTGGTACATAATTATTTAGTGAATGGAGTAACCGTTAAAAACTTCCAACTTCAGGATTTTTGTGTAGCATGTAAGAAAGGGAAACAGACCAAGAAGGCTCACAAGGCAAAGAAAGTTCATTCAATTGATCTTCTTCTTGAGCTTCTACACATAGATCTGTTTGGCCTTGTCAGTACAAAGAGCATTGCTGGAGATCTGTATTGCTTTGTAGTAACGGATGATTACTCAAGGTTCTCTTGGGTGATGTTTCTCAAAGCCAAATCAGAAACTTTTGAATCATTCAAACATCTAGTTACTATTTTGGAATCACTCTACAAGCTGAAAGTAAGGCAGATTCGAGCAGACAACGGAACTGAGTTCAAGAATCAGTGGATGGAGGCATACTGTAGAGAGAGGAATTGTACATCAATTTACCTCTGCCTACACTCCAGAGATAAATGGCGTTGCTGAAAGGAAAAAATCGGAGCTTGATAGATACTACCAGAATAATGCTAGCTGACTCAAAACTGCCTATTCAATTCTGGAATGAGGCAGTGACTAATGCTTGTTACATGCTCAATCGAGTCTTAGTGGTCAAACGACATGGGAAAACATATTATGAACTGCTCGAGTGACGTAAACCTAATCTGGAGTATCTAGAACCATTTGGTGCATCGTGCATGTTGCTGAAGAAAACTCACACAGGGAAAACTAGTGAGAAGGTTGAAGAAGGTATCTTTCTTGGATACAACATACCAGACAAGAGAGTTTATAGCAACTCAACACGTCAAGTAGAAGTGTCGCACGATTGGATCATAAGTATGGGCCAATCGCATGATTGGACCATAAGTATGAGACAGTCACACCACTGGACCATAAGTATGAGCCAGTCACACGAATGGACCATGAGTATGAGACATCCATGCGATTGGACCATAAGATTGAACCAATCGTAAGAATGGATGAAGGAGTATGAGTCAGTCGCAAGACTGAAGCATGACTATGGGTTCAGTCGCATGACTAAAGTGTTGGACCAAAAGAACCAATGAGCCAGATCAGAAAAACCTTTAAGTCCCACAGACATCATAACAACTGAAGAAGTCTACATCAGCTGAAGACAAAGTCTGAAGACAAAGTCTGAAGACAAAGTCTGAAG
Source organism: Flaveria bidentis (assembly GCA_018326385.1). Taxonomy (NCBI): domain Eukaryota; kingdom Viridiplantae; phylum Streptophyta; class Magnoliopsida; order Asterales; family Asteraceae; genus Flaveria; species Flaveria bidentis. The sequence continues at coordinate 53 of BJCM01052680.1, read as the reverse complement.
ACAAAGTCTGAAGACAAAGTCTGAAGACAAAGTCTGAAGACAAAGTCTGAAGA
>BJCM01052655.1:0-23592 GCA_018326385.1 Flaveria bidentis | reverse complement strand
AGAGTTTGATTCACATTTTTGATAGACATATGTAATCATTATTTTTCCGGTTTTCATATGAGCCTTTTTGACTGTAGCACTTTGTTTTTTGACTGTAGTACTTTGTTTTTTGACTGTAGTACTTTGTTTTTGTATCTAAATGCTTAAATCAAAACATATTATATAACTCTTGTTGATATATGTTTCAAAAGGGTTACACATTATATAATTATATTCCAAATACACATTTTATATAACTCATTTGCAAGTGCAGTGGGATTCTTTACCGGCACATCACGTGTTTGTATTCTATTGGTTCATGTTATTTGGTTTTTCCTTTATTTATTTATTTATTTATTTGCTTTGTATGTGTTTTTGGACATGATACATAATATTTTTTAGTAGGTTAGAGCACTAAATTCTAGCTAGGCTCTTAATTTCGACCACCATGGCCATCATATTTTATTTTTAACGTTTCTTTGCTTATTAATCTTATATTTTTTTTATGTTTTTTAATTAAAATTACTATCTTTTTCTTTTTTTTTCTTTTCTATATATTTTTTTCAAAAGGCATGTTTTATTCTATTAGTTTTCTTTTTTTTTGTATTTTCTTTGATTCGTTAGTGAATTTTTTATAAAAAAAAACAAAAAACACATGCCAGATCAGATGGTTCAGGACAATTTCTTTAGTTTCTACCCTTTTAATCACATGAATAACGTCATATGACCTTGCCATAACATGAGAGCATGTGAAAAAACTCGTTTACACTCAACTGTTATGTATATAACTCCATTAGTGTCAAGCCAATATTGTAGAGTGACACAATAACATATAAATGTAGATATATAAATGTATATATCTGTGTGTATGTTTTAATGCAAATTATACGTAGGCGTATTTCATTGATTTGATATAAACTTTGCACCTCGTGTTATTTTGAAACATTAAATTTTTTTATTGTTTATAACTAAAAGTTTTATAAGTTTTATAATTCATGCAAAGAGTTTATATAAAGAAATATTGGATCTAATAATAATGTATTTTTAACAATTAGATCACAATCCATTCGACAATTGCATCTCACCTCTCGCATCCGGAGCTAAGGGTGGAGGAGGCATGATTTTCCCAACCCTCATGAACTCTTAACACCACCTAATTATAATGTCTATGTCTATCTCATTTCCTTTTCCTTTCGCTTGTTTAATCTGTTTTGGTGTATATTCCAAAGGTGCTTTGAAAACTTAAATGTTGTACTTGTGTTGCAAAATGACGTGGAGACAATAGTTAAGGACTTTTGAGATAAGTTTCTTCGAAAAACGGAAGTTTCTGTTTGAAAAAACTACTCTAGCAACATACTAGAGCACCAAGAAAGTTGCCTCAAATCATGTTTGATACGTTAATAATTATATATATTTATAATACATAATTCGTTTCATTTTAAGTCATTTTTCCTTATAAAAAAGTCCATTTATTTAAACACCTATTTTTTAATTTAAATTTTATAGTTGCCAGATTAATTGAACTTGAAGATTTTTGTAAAGAAAACTTAAGATTTGAAAAAGTTTAAGAGGAAAAATTATTCTTCTATGACCAAAGCTGACTATGCCGATATCATTGTCAAACTTTAAGCAACTCATTTTGTAAACTAAATATGGTCATATCATTTTTGATATGGTCATATTTGGACCCCAAAAAAGCTTTATAACCCTAATACACTGCATTTCTAAGATAAATTTTATTTTCTTACAAACCATAGTCTCCCTTAAACCGCCGGGTGATTTTGAGTATTTCTCAAGAGTTTTTGTGAGATTTTAAGGCAAAGTGAGATTTTAAGGCAAAGACTAAATATTTCACACTTTTAAAAAGGAGTTAACCTCGCTCAACTTATTTCCATTCAAAATTGGTTTGAGTTTCTCTAGTCTATTATGAGTTCTTTCATGTTCTTGAGTTTGGGTGTGTTTTGTGTCTCATGAGCTAAATTCTTATTATTACATTGATTAGATGAAACTTAGCATGATTTAATAACTTGTATATAATTCTTGGTATTGTTTATATTGATGTCATGATGAAACTTTATTATGCTTTAGTGAAAATGTGTATTTGTTCTAGTTTAATGAATGTTTAATGTTGTGGGTGTTGTAAACATGTTAGTTAAAAAACATCATGTTCTTATAAGACTTATGCATATGATTGCATCTTTAGTGTGTAATTTTATGACGTTTGATTAAAAATAGAAAATGAAGGTTGAAAGTTTAGTAATATTGCTCAAATGTGCATCCTTATGCTTATGTTTAAGAAAATCATTATGTATGTTATGAGTCTCTCTTGTCATTGATTATGAAGTGTTTTATAATAATGGTATGATGTTTATGAGTTGAAGAGTGATTGTAATTTATCTATTATTTAAACAAGCGGAGGTGGTTATTATGTGTTTACCGTGTTAATTTTTCAAAGATTTATGGAATTAAATAACACAGATGAGAGTTTAATTCACCTTTCACATTAACATAATTATATCATTTGTTTCTTATTGTATTTATCGTCTAGCTTTTCAAAAAGTTATATACTAAATGGATTCAAAGTGCAATACCTTAACTGATTATGTATCTTTATCTTTATTTTCTTTCTTTGTTAGATTAAATTACTAATCATTTTTAGTTCATTTTAATATTCACAAATTCAAAATCAATTGGTCGATGAATTAGTGATAAAGGTATTATATTATATTGGGAGTCATTGTGTTCATGGATTGACTGTGTTCTTAACTTAAGCTATACTACTATGCGATGCCTGTCATTTTCTATTATGTATAGTTGGTTTAAAGGTGATAATCATTTCTTCATTTAAAACAAATTGTATGAATTTTCATACAAAAACATATTTTGATGCCGTTTTCGGGGACACGGTGATTCCAAGAAAACAAAGTTAGTATAGTTTTAATTGAAGAAATAATACCATTTACTAACATATGAGTTGCTTTGCTCATATGTTAGCACATGGTATCATCCCCACTCGTAAGACTTTAATAAGAAGAAACATCAATCTTTTTTGTTGCCTCCAATCCAACCCAAAAGAAATTCCCTTTAATTTTTTCAAGAGCCTCAATGAATTTATTAGGAGCCTTGTATAGTGAAAAAAAATACATGGGAAGATTGTTCATAACCGAGCGTATTAACATTGCACGACAAGTTTTCTTCATTGCAGAACACAAGTTCCACCCTGTTTGGAAAAAGACAGAGCAATGATTTTTCGGTTCTAAAGAAAGGGTAGAATCACACGGTTCTACAGAGAAATATACAAGGAAGAACAATTGCAACCTCTTTAATTCGTAAGAGAGTTTTTTTTTATTACTCTTCAAGAAGTCTTGGATCTTTATTTGCTAACATTTGGTGACATAAAATGTGTTTTTTGTAGTTCATTAATTTCTTAACATTTAAGTTGTTCAAGACTAGCATCTTCACACTTGCTTAGTGTGATCTATTTGGAGAAGATACACTTGGATCTTTGTTTAATTATCTTCACCAAAGGATTACAATTTCTCTATAAATGTTGTTTCTTAAAACGCCATATGTATATATTTCAAGTTTCTTGTTTATCACGTATGGATTGTTGGTGGATTGTTTAAAAGATATGCATGTTTATGCTTTCGCTACCTAAATTTCTTAAAATATGTGCATGAAACCGAAAACCCTGTACATACACTATATACTTAAGTTAAAGTACATCTTTTTATTTCATTGACTAAAACCCGGTTTTACTAAATTCCTGTAGTTTCTTAAATTTGAACGTCATAGAACAACCACGACCTCTAAACAGGAAATATTGTGTGTTTTGTTAGAAATATAATATGTGAGTTGGAAATAATAATTGGAAACTCAAACAAAACTTTACATCAAGACCCTCGAAATCAATGAGGTGTCAAGGTCATAACGATGGTTGTGATGACAAAGACAACGATTGTAGTGTATTTGGTGTGGCGTTTGTGGTGTTATTGGAGATGGTGGTGATAGTAGTGTTAGACTATTGACGTGTGGCAATTGAGTAGGTAGTGGCGGAGGCAATGCAAGGCCGAGGCGACCACTCAAGGCCCAAACATTCAAGGGCCCAATAGTTTTTTTGTCATTTAAATACCATTTGTCGAATGACATATTTAAAAGCTATTATAAACTCTTTAGTTAATATATTTCTAGTGGAACCTAATAAACAACAAACATTTTCAAGCTTCATAACCTTATTTTAAATTGGTCCAATTAATTCAACCGATTACCCATTTAAGTTTAAAAAGTAAAAATGTGTACTTGTTTTTAAACGAAAGGTTAATAGTTAATTGTTACTACCACTAAATTAATAATATTTGTCAATATCAATGATTGAAATTTGTAACTTAATTTCACCACCCCTTTGATAAGTAGGCCAAAAAAATCATTTACATGTAAATTTATTTACACGTTCATTTTAAATAAATGAATTTATAAGAGCAAATCATTTGAGCTATCGTCTGTTTTGAACCCAACTTGAATGAAATCATATATAAATATTCTTTTACCTAAATCAACTAATATTTTCAAAAATGAGTCATGATTACCGCAACTAGTTTAACATCTTTGCAATCACCGAACTTTACTTTGCTTATAGGATATTTATTTTAAATGGAGGTTTTCAATTTTGTTTGATTTGTACTTTTCATTAATGCTGATATAATTTTCCAATTTTTTCAGCTTGTAACTTGAAAGTTTCAAATAACCAATGAAGCATTTTTTTAATGTAAAATACTACAATGTACGGAACTATTCATTTCCATGAGTTAACTTAATAATACGTACGGTAGCCTCAATCATTCTACCATGCAAACCACCAATCACCACCCTCAGTGATCAAAACTGATCGATTACTCATATCAATCTCTTGAAAGTTGAAACAATTAAACAAGATGATCTAGTATTTCTTTTTTTTTTTTTTTAACATCCATTAATTTTTACACCTAATTACAATCTATCTCACACTTGTAACGATTTTCAACCCACACCACTAAACCACGTCGTGCTGATCTCGTGTCCTCTCTTTCTCTTTCTCCTCCGTCATCTCCCCCTCCGACAACTTCTCCGACGAGTTGCTCCGGCAACTACAAGTACACCTTCCGATCACCGGCTCCCTGCTCGGAACCGGTGTCGCCAAAAACGTCGGTGTCGCTTTTCCGGCCATTATTACCACATACTTCTCTTCGAACACCACAACTCCATCGTGATTATCAAGTTTAGAATCTCCGGCCTCGAGATCCCTGTCATCCCCAGCATCGTTTTCGATATCGTCGGAATGATAATCGTAAGAACACACCAAGATTATGAGTGCAAAAGCAATTAGACCCAACAACACAGCGAGCCCTCCGAAGAAGTACGGCACCGGCGTGTGCCACGGTGATAATCGGAAAGTCTTGGCCGGAGACGACGGAGCCACGGAGGCGGTTGCCTTCATGATGGTTTATTAACTTTAAAGGTGAATAATGGGAGATGATTACGGATGTTTATGGTGGGTGAGTGGTTTCATGTCATGTGGGATTTATAGACGATGATTGAAAGTTGTATGTGTTTTTAGTTATTTATTTATTTATTTATTATTATTGATTATTGATTAAATGTGAGAATAGTTTATATATTTATTTGGATATTAAGTGCTTTTATTAGATTGGAATTGTATGCGTTTTCATATGTCATATCTAATTGTTAATGGAATATATAGTCTGATTCACGTTGGTAAGAATATTTTTATAGTGGGTTTCACTGTTCCATATTTAACTAACCATTAGGATGGCAGAAAAATATATAATATTAAAAAATCTAAAACGGATAATTTGAGTGTCATCTAGCCAATGAAGTATGAACTAACCTTTTATGAAATATTCATTTAAAATTTATACAAACTATTATCAGTAGAATTATATACATATTTTTCAAATTATTTGCATAGAGATATGTTAATGAATCTTATAATTACTAATTTCTATGCGGTGTTAGATTTAATATCTGTCTTAACATTCAGAGAGGGCATTTAAAATCATATATGTCATCTACAAGAGCAATATTATTATGAGATGTGATGTAGATAATGTTTGTCCCATCACATCCTTCTATAATCATGTAAATAGTTTTGTTACAATGATCATAGTGAATACGACACTTCATATTCTATATATAAGAATATTTATCAAAATTTTACATCTATCGACACTTCATTTGGCTCATAAGTTCTGATTCATTACTAGCTTATCAATTTATAGTACAATAAACTGAATATTTTCTTAATAACAACATCGTATGTGTTTCAAACAATCTTTTAAGTCTTAGACTTTAACAAATCTTACATTTGTTAGTTAATCTATTAAAAGGCATTACAATTAGTAAAAACATAACCGAATTCCAACAAAGGATCGCTAAAATCATAATCCAATATTATAGTCAACAGAAATGGGAAATGCTTCTCTTTTTCATTCTCAAACTCTTATATGTACAATCTCCTTCGGTAAAAACTAAAATCATTTCAAACTTAAAAGGAGATAAATCCCTACAATCACCTACAAAAGTCCTCATCCTAAATCTACCACACAACCACAATCACCACCACAAGATCAACCATCAACGTCACTGATCTGCAGTCTCACCATTCCCCATACTCCTCACTCGCACCAGATCACCACTCCCCTGTTTCTCAGCATCATCATCATCATCATCATCACCCACCGTCACCTCCGTCGCCGGCGACTTCTCCGACGAGTTGCTCCGGCAACTGCAACTCCCAAACGACGACACCCTGCTCGACGCCGGCGTCGCCAGAAACGTGGGGTTTTCTTCTCCGGCCATAATCACCAAAAACTTCTCTTCAAACACCGCCGGTGGCTCCTTCCGGCGGTCGTCGGACTTCAAGCCTCCGTCGTCGTCGCCGGCCTCGAGGTCTCTTTCGCCGTCGGCGTAGTCGTGACGGCCGCCGGCGTGTTTGGAGTAGGAGCATGCGAGGATCAAGAGGGCGAAGGCAATGAGGCTGAGCATGGTGGCGAGGCCGCCGAAGAGGTACGGCACCGGCGAGTGCCACGGTGACCGGTGGACGATCACCGGCGATGATGGAGATATAGAAGATGATGTTTGTAGAGTCATGATTATGAATGGTTGTTTAATGTTGGTGAATTGAAAACAGAGGGATTAGTGAAGTTAGTTTTTTTTAATATGAGGTGTGTGGATTAAGGTGGTGTTTAGTGAGGTGGTATTTATAGGTGGGAAAATAATGGGAATGTTTTTGAATTTTTAGTGAAATAATATTCGCGTCATCTTGTGGAGCCCACTTGTTGTACAATATGGTTGCAATGGACATTGTATATTCCACTACAATAAGCTTTTCGCATAAAAATCATTTTTATTTTAAAATAGGAGTTTTTAGTAATTTTAAATTTTATTTTAATTAATTTTGTGAGTTATCATAAGTATAAAACGATATAATATTCAGACATAATCTTTTAGTTGTAATTAATTTAGTAGTATTTACTTTTTTTTCCTTTTAACTCACATAGTATTTTATTTTTTTTCCTACTAGTGAAATTATTATGGGAGATAATTTTTTTTTGCATATCTGAAAAGATAATAAAAACCTTATTTGAAAGTAAACACGTTTCAAGTTACACAAGCTAACCTATATATTAAACATGGTATTCTTGAATCGATATATTTAACTTGCTTAATAAATGGCTCGTGTTTAATTTGTTTAGAGTTCATCGTTCAAAATAAAATAAAAAACATTTTTATGAAAAAAATTCAAAATTTTAATGTTTTTACCTTCTTAATTTATTTAAAACTTTATTACTATTCATTTATAACTTGATTTCAACTCATGAGCTTATTATGACTAGCTAAAAAGTTACACATGTTATATTCAAGTTATGTAGATAGCTTAAATTAAATAATATACAAGTCGTGTTTCAATTGATAAATTGCTAATTCAATTTGATAGGATAGTGATAACATTTTTTGTTCATGGTGTTATTTTTTCTTGTTATTTCTATTGTTCATTTTCTGGCACACATGGTTCATGTGGTTTAGCGACTATCACAGGTTTAGGTATAAACTTTTTAGTAGCATACTTGAGGTTTAAAAATTTATAACACTTTAGGGTATTGGGGTTAATGTTCGTAAACTTTTAACATAATTATTATTAATTTATAAATTAGTTAATTACACAAATGGTCTCTGTTATTTGGACAACCTAACAAATTTAAATACTAAATTTTAAATTTATAACGAGTTTGAGTACTAATAATAATAAACATTAAATTTCCTACCTAGATTTAGTCAGTGATATACAATGGATGATTTATGTATTTCCTCTTTCAAAGATTGTTACGGTAGCCATTTAGCTAGGTTAATTCTCAACTATCTATCCCCATCTCATCCCTCACAACACTCCTACAAACACACATTTGATACTACGACAACAAGCGGCCTTGACACTTCAGCAACCACCCTTCATCTTGAAACTCTGGTGATCTCCTCCTAAATGTCTTTTAGCGTTAGTATTTGAATTTGTTACAAAACTGAAAGATGGTACTAAAAATGTTATTTTTTTACTAAATAACTAAATCTGTTATTTTAGAAATTGACAATAATACCCTCATGTGCTTGGCAGACGAGCGCGTATCTTGTTAAAGTTTACCATACATTAGCCCTAATGTACCATGGTTTTATAAAGTTTAAAACTCAAGGCTCGTAGTTGTTAATAAAAAATTATATAATATCCAAATATGTGATTTTCACTAATCACATGAACTATTTGTGTAATTAGCTCTAGTATTAATATATTATTATTTTAGGTAATTTATTTATTAACCAACAATTATAATATTATGTAAATAACAATTAACATACGTTCATGTCATGAAGAAGACCATGTGTGGGGTGAGCGGATGACTACGTAGAGGTAGCAAACTTCTATATTTCTTTATGACTACTTCTGTGTAAACCGAAAAAAAAGTAACAAACTTTCCTTTTGTAGACCATGATGCATTTTAACATAGTTAAATGAAATTGAATATTGAATGAACGTAATTGAATAATGAGACTTTATTTGCTTTAATAGTTTACGTGCTGGTTTGCTGAACTGTTTTCTAATTATTATTGGTAACTTTATTTATTTATTTGTTTATTTATATCTACTAGGTGCTCTTACCTATGATAATGTTTTAAAACAATAATTATCAACTCATAAAAATGTGTAAATGTTTTTTCCTTGTTTAAAAATAATAATGGTTTATTATATTGTCTATTAAATATTTTTAGTGTTTTATTTTTCTTGATCAGCAACATTTATAGAGTTAGTTTTAATTTTTTAGGAACGTACCAAAATTTTCTTTTAAGGATTATATTGTTTTTTTTTCATATATATTATCTTATAATAATTTAGAATTACGTGTATCTATCTAAAGTGATGAGCAAATATAACAAAAGAAGAGACTTTGATTGAGAAATAGAACTTCTTTGATAAACATATAAAAAGGAATTCTACTTATTAAGAACTTAGTTCTCCATCATGCTAGACAAACAAAGAAGGAAATAGATTATGCAAATAAACACATTTCGTTTTACGCCACCAATTAAGAGATATATCTCTGTCTAACTCCCTTCATTGAATAAACAAAACTTAGAATAACTACTAGATATTATTTCTTTCAATTACTATTTTGCTTCTTCCTTGTATATTAATAACAAAGCTAGTTTTTTCAATCTCTAAGACAATAATTCCAATGGTTAATCTAAAGGATCTACTACTAATTGTAGATAGATACATTTGGTGGCTATTGTTAATAATCCTACGAGTAATGACGCCATTAACAGAACACCTATTGACTTATTGTGTACTGTACGAAATATTTAAAACATGGGAATCAATCACACCCAAGTAATATTTCCAAAGAAGTTGTAAATATATCCGTTGTTCATAAATCATTGATGGCTTTAAAACCACCAAGCTTACGTTACGTGCAATAAGAACAATAAGTACGAACCTACTATTCTTTACAATTCTACTAGGATAAAGGAATTTACTCAACTCCAATATGAGATATCTACAGTTTCTAAGCTACCTTAATCCGATGTGAATGAGGGAAGAAATCCGAATAAGCAAATCTAAACATGAAAAGGGCTATGTAATTCTATAATAATGAGTGGTAACGGTTATATTGATTATTATTATGTTAACAAACAATATTACTAATTAATAGACTTGAATAGTTAGCATAAGTATTTCTTATTATACCAAATATAGCCTTGTATACCAGTTCCTTTGTATAAGTTTCAAAGTAAATGTACAACGATTATAAATAAATGGATTAATCCTTTTATTTGAGCAATTTTTATGTTGAACAATTGGTTTATTGTTGTTATTATTTGATTAGCCTAGGATTTAAGCACATGAAGCATGAGGATCATATAAGAGTTAAGACCTAAAGGAAACTTGGTCTTCACTACTTAGATGTATCCACATATGTCACATCGTATAAGATCGTGAGAATTCCAATAAGATCATTATCATATATAAAACGAGCAATGAATCAAACACGACTAATAGATTGAACAAGAAGGAAGATATCATGATTGAACACAAACAAAATGTAAATAGTTTCTCTCTATTTTAATATGAAAACTATAAGTACAATAGTATGATTTCAAATGCTCTAACATCTAAACATCATAATCTATATTTATACTAAAACCAAAAGGTTTTTGCACAAGAACTAACTTTTCGCATGGAAAAAAAGTTCACGCGTGGATACTTCTTCAAAAGCTTGTTTTGATTTTCAAAAACTCAAGATTCAATCCCTACAATCTTCCCTAGCTTCTGCCATAAGCATGCATCTTTTTGTCCAATTCAAACATTTTCATATTAAATCCAATCATCAATTCATTCAAAAATGATAGTTGAGCTTTGATTTAATAAATTAAGTTGAAGTTTAATCCTAATTGTCTCTAATTTATGTCCATTTTAACCATTGACTTGACTTAAAACTTTGAATAAAGCTTCTTCAACTAGTTTTTGATCTCAAAGACCTCAAATAAAGCTTAATTCCAATCAAAATAGTTCATTCTTAAACTCAAAACCGAATTTAAGGCTTGAAAAGTTTTTCAAAATATAAGTTTAATCCAAATCGATCTAGAACACATTTTGCTCTGATACCAATGATGTGATCGTGAGGATTCCAAAATATATATGTATGTATATATGTATATGTATATATATATATATATATATATATATATATATCACATTCAATGTAATCTAGATACTTATGCTAGATGGAATGCCCTTAGTAGTGCTAGCTATTATGTATTTGTAGCGAGGATTTGTCATTTCCTCATGGTTATAACAATCATTTCAAGTAAAGGAAGAAATTAAAGATACACTCCAAGTCATTGTTCTGCTCAATATCGAAAGAGTTATGATATTTGAGTCACCCTTTCACGCTTAAACTTCAGACCTTAAAGTTATTAATCAGTGATCTTGAATTTTTTATACATATCTTATATTTATACAAAGACCTAGAATAGCAAAAACAGTGTTTAAGGCTCATTATAGAATTTTTATTGAAACATTAACGATGTATTTATTAGTTATTTTTATTGATTAGGGAGAGTATGTAAGATGATTTTAACATTAATTAGAGAAGAATGTGGTATTATGGTAGGAGGGGTACCCACATCACACCACATACCCAACAATCATTTTTGTTATATCATGTCACATTACATCATGTGAAATAGGGTGCTCACACTGTGTGGGGATGCCAACAACACCCAATGTGGGAAGAAGCTCCCGATTTAAAATGTGGAAAAATCATGTGGAGGCACCTGGTGTGTGGATGCACCTGGTGTGTGGATGCACCTGGTGTGTGGATGCTATGAAAAGGCCAAAAGGCGTGGCGTAGGGACCAACAACGGTGTTTCGCGTAGCGCCGCCCACCATCGTGGGGTTTCGTCCCCCGCCCTAATTACTACCGAATAGTAATTATGGAGAAATCATTGGTAATTACAACCAAGAGTTGTTGATAAGAGAAGAGGTAGACCCTACCTTATATGCAATGAGGTTTGAATGTGATATCCACCTTAGTAAGGAGAAATTTTAAGTGGCGACAAACTCTCACAATTTCAATGATTTTTTTTTGTAAATATGGATTATAATCATTTGATGATTGGTACAATGGATTTACTTTTCCGCTGGATCAATATAGATGGGAATTACCAAGGACATTACAACAAAAGACAAGTATTTATGGAGTTAGCATTTCTTGGATTACTAATGAATTGCCGAGCAATTTCTTTGTCAAAAGAATGTGTATTTGGTATTAATAATTTTAAAGTATTATTATTTTATTAAATTACTCTATAATTAAAAGACATGGAATTGAATAGCGAATCTACGAGTTTTCATTGTTGTTTTATCATCGGAAAAACTTACATAAATTTCATGTGCTTTTTCATATTGCCAAGTTCACTCGCCTGTCACTAAATCCCTCTATGGGTGTGTCCTCACATACATGTCGTCACATGAGGGTCCAATCTAGTGTCATTTCATTCGAGTGATGTAAAAACCTAAATACTCCAGATAGGTAAGGAAAGTAAAATAAATCTAAATTGTATTTAATAAATGATGACAAAGAAAACTTGAAAATACGAGACAAGAAACAAATGATCATATAGATATAACTTTATTTAGTTACCTAGTTGAAAAAGCCACAACTTGTTCAATGTTTGGAATATGTGACAATCGCAAGACTAAGAAATCCAGCTATGTTGTCTTAATGAATATAAACGAATGAAGAACATATAGATTATGTATAAAAATATCTTAACAAATAAACTAAATATATGCATTACACAAATTACATTACATTGATATCACAAATAAATTACATTACGATATTCTAATCTTCACATGTGTGCTAAATATAATGCCTATGGCTAGACGTGAGCATATCGATAGTGCTTTCTAGTCATCCTATGCGTTTATGCACACTATGTTTGTTGCTCGAAGTGATAAATACGTATCTAGCTTCACATTTCTAGCACATAAATTCTAGCTAGTCTGTCATCCAATTGATAGATTAGACGCACATGACAAACTTTAAAACCATCAATTCCAGCTAAGTTACTAATAATGATCTTTAATACGTTAACAAGACCTTAGGATATTATGAACATACCACCTTTAACCAAGAATCTTCAATGTTTAAAAATGCCTTTGGTATATTCATTATAAGTTTGAGTGACCAGACAGGTAGAAAATAGATATTTATAAAATGTTAACACTTCTTAGTGTTCACCATAGTTAGACACAAGTTAAGGTTGATACTTATAGAGAACATTGTTGTCAAATTTTCGACGAATATGGATGATGAAGAAGCATAGAAAATCTTATAAAATTAAATAGACCAATTAGGAAACCATCTAAACAGATAATATTCTTTATTTTTTGTGTTTTCATCAACCAACCTATTAAATTAACATGAATATATTGTTTCATAAGCAATTCACAAATTCCGGCCACTGTTCAATAAAAACAAAAATAAAAAAGAAAATCCACAAAATCCTTAAAAAGTAAGCAAAATAAAATTAGAGTAAATTACTATTTTAGCTCATATGGTTTGATCATTTTAACAGTTTTGGTAAATCAGATCCTAGCGTGGTATCTTATAACAGTTTTGGCCTCTACTAACTCTATTAATTTTATTAGTTAAGTACAAGGTATTTTAGTCTTTTTTATTTTTCTTATCTCAGGGGTTGTTTTGAAAGTTCTTAAAGTTAGTTAATATTAAATGATTATTTATGTAATTACTTAAACTAACAAAAATCAACACTAAGTTAAATAAGTTTTTGATTGCATATTCAAAAAATAATAGCATTATCTATTTAATTTTTTTGGTTATTTTATTTTTATTGTTTCTTTACTTTTTCATTACTTATAATTAAACATATTTTATATATACAAATGAGTATATTTTTTTCAAAGAAAATTAAAAAAATGGTTTTAAAAAAGAACGAATTAAAAACGAGCGATTTTTATTAAAACAGAAATATTTTAAAAAGAAATTTGTTCATTTATTAACCTTTCTTTTTATTAAAATAGTTTTTTTATAAACTGTTGGTTTTCTAAATCTTTTTAATCTTTTATTTTTTAGAAACGTCATTTTTATAATTGTTTTTAAAGCTTTCAATTTAAAATAATAATTAAAGCAATAATGATTTTAAAAGAATCGTTCAAAAATAATGAATTTTAAAGAATGATTTAAATAGAACAATATTAAAAAGGACGATTTAAAAATAACGCTTAAACAATGAGCGATTTTAACATATATGATTTTGAAATGAACGGTTTAAAAAAGACCGATTAAAAAAGTAGTTTAAAAACAAATATTTTAAACTGTTCTTTATAATCTTTTCTTTTTGTAAGATTTTAAAATCATTCATTTTTTAAACTGTTCTTTTTATAATTGTTTTTTTAAACATTTGTTTTCAAAATCTTTCTTTTTTTATAAAAAAGTCACTCGTTATTAAATCATTTTTTAATCGTTCTTTGGAAAAGACGTATTTATTTGTGCATTTAAAACATGATTTATTAATATATATTAAAAAAGTAACAAAACTACAAAAATAAAAATAACCAAAAAATAAAATAATAATGCTAATATTTATTATATATATAATTAAAAAATTATTTAATTTGGTGTTGGTTTTGTTAGTTTAAATAATTACATAAATAATCTATTAATGATAAATAACTTTTCAATTGTCAAAACAATCCTTAGAGAAAAAAAAATCAAAATACTTTTGTATTTAACTAACAAAACTAACAAAATTAGTGGTTAGAGGAAAAACAATTATAAGATGCAACACTAGAGTCTGATATGTTAAAAAAAAAAATTTAGGCCAAAAGAGTTAAATTGACCAAAACATAGGGGCCAAAATAGTAATTTACTCATAAAATTATTACATAACCTCATATAAATCCGACTTTATATGTTCTACAGAATTCAACAATTCTGAAAAAGGCAACGATAATGATAATGTGCCATGTTTTCTTTTATCATTGTCTTTTGTTGTTGTTTTGGTATCTACAAATAATAATACGTTGCTCTATCTTGAAATCTTTCCATACTCTCTCTGTCATGGCTCTCATCTTCCCCATCTTACAATTACTTCGTTTTCGATGCTCCCAATTCCAAAAGTTGATGGACCAAATGCTTTTCGTCATGATCAACTTTACAATGTGGGTATCAAACAAATATTTCTTATCACACACGTCACGACCATAACATTAGACCATAACATCTAATGTGGTTGCAAAATGCCGCAAAAATGTCATGTCACAGTTCTTTTTACAGAAAATGACAGTCATTAAAATGCTTTAACATCACTATAGCTACACAATTTACTTAAAAAACTCCAATCAAAATCAGAATACATTAATTCATTCAACAGTAAAAGTGGTTTCATTTGCACTTATTAGTTGAAAATAGTCAAGTTGAATGGAGCGTTATATGAAGCTAGGGCCGGGTTCAAATAAATAACAAGAGAAATTGTAAAAACCAATAAACTAAATCTTCATCTTTAATATATTAAGATCAATAGCTTATAAATTTATTGACTTTTTATACATATGATTTCATTAGAGTACAAGCTTATAAATTTCTCTTGTTTTAATTTGAACTTAACCCTATAAAACTATTTGAATAAATATGATTTTTTACTTATTCTATTATTATAATTTGCATGCGAGTATAACCATCAGTCACATTTGTCTGACACAACGTTCCTAGATCATCGTCACGTTCATTTATGCTGCTCGGTAAACAATATACACACCCGATCGAGTTGGTTTTCGGATAAGTATTGAAGAAAGAATGCACAGCGGGGCCTTAAGAATCGTGTGATATGTATATATTACAAACACATGATATCACTACATATATATTCTTTGCCTGCCATCGTGCCATGGAACGTCCCTTCACAGTTGCTTTTTTATACTTTATTAGCTCCAATCAGTTTTGTTTCTTTCTTATTATATAGTTGAACAAAAAATAATAGTTTTAATGAGGTTTGATTGGTATTATAATCTTGTAAAAATTATTAGTTGTCGAATGTTTAGATGGTTCAAACAATTACTTTACTGTTTACATAATGTTTATTATAAATGAGTATAACTATAAATTACATACTATGTTTATATAAATGTTCCTTAAAAGAAATTCAGTCACTCAGATTATTGTTTATGCTAAATTGCATAAGAATTACACTACAGAGTCGCATCATCCTATATATGACATATCATATTGTTAAAGTCATATAGTACTGTTTCAGATTGACACTTCATCTTTTATGTATAAAGGTTGCCTCATCCATCGTTGTTTGTTGAACGATAAATCTGTTGAATTTCTTCGCCATCAGGTCCTTTAATAAACTTAAACTCATTTTTAACAACAGAAAAAACATGTTAGTACATAATTAACAGACAAAAGATATTATATATTAATCACAAAGTCTAAGTCGTTTCAAGTTGGTAAATAAATATATTTAATAATACTTACAAGCGCATAAAGTTATTTGCTAATGTGAAATCCATGTCATCTCTCACATTCTTTTCACAAGTGATCAGCGTACACGCAAGGACAATTATATGGTCGAGAGTAAGAACCAATCCCCTTGCTTTTTCTTATTTTACTTTAATCATTATAAAATATTATCAACAATTTTCTAGTTTTAATATCGACCACAAAAGTTGAGGTACAAATCTACACCAAATCGCAATAACACTTCAGTTTAATTATAAATCCTTTTAGTACATCTTCGTACCTTGTAGCATCATGTTTATCAATGTTTTTTTATTTCTTCCCGGGACTAAAGCAACATATTCTTTATAAATATTATAATTGCTTAATGCATATTATGTTTATGATATATAGCTTTTAAAATAATCCAACAAAACCAAGAATTTTAAAATGTAACCATAATTTCTAAATTAGTTTTAATGTATCTATGCCAATATGACGACAATTTTTAAAAACTTATTCATATTGTTACATGCGATGATTTTTCGTTCGACGCATCTGGTCAAAACCCAATGATTTTAAAAAAAATACAAATTCAAGCTTGTAAATGATTTGAAATAAATGTTTTAAAAGTGTGCGGAGAAGTAAAACAATCCGTAGACATGGGTAGCTATTGTCTTAGGTATGCCCAGGTCGATCGTGATCACCAGAGATGGGCAAATCATTAAGGTAAAAAGAGGCTTAATGGTATGTATTGTCCGGCTCAAACCTCGGGAAATATGTGCGGTTAGTTAGATCCAATTAGGTTGGAAAGCCATATTCTATGGTGAAGACTCAAGGTGAGGCCATAACGAAGACTGTGGATAGGATTGTTTGAGTCCACAATGAAGATTGTGGATAGAATTAGGAGATGATGATAGTTTGAGGCCATAACAAAGATTTATGGATATTACTAGCACTAGCCTGAGGCCACCACCGAGACTATGGCTAAGGTTGAGCGGATTTGATGACGAGGGATTTGGTCAGTCGGTGTACCTATAACCTACCTTCCCATTGTTATATATATTAAGCCTAGAGTGGCACATACGTGCTCAAAACTGATACTCACTATGACGACGTGAGTACATATTTGATTTGTTGATATTGACTTGCATACTTGGTCATATTGCTTTACTGTTTTAGAGTCACTGATTATGACTCACCTGTAACATGTTGTTAATGTGTTTTACCTGGTGATGCAGGAATAGGGATTGCCAGAAGGCAATAAGCTAGGTCAAGAAAACTTAGCAGTTTATGTTGAATAAAATCTTCATGTGGCTATATTCGAACTGTCTTGATAGTGTGTTATTGTATGTTGTGTTTTGAATGTGTAATAGACATGTAATTAGGCTAGTACATGTGATCTTATATGGTAAGCCTTTTGTTATACATAGTTGTGATGTGATACAACTGGTCGCGCTCCTGTGGATTATGATGTGACAAAAATAACCTTTGTGATCTAAAAATCACCAACATAAAATGCTTCTAGGTTTTCTATTACATAACTGGTTCTTGAAATGCTAGGTGTTGATTCTCTTTTGAAACATAACTAGTTTACCATCATGAATAAAGCTTTTTAAACATAAATCAACTATGGAATTTCTAACATTCTGGATTTCGATAAAAACCCGATTAAAAGAATGAAATAGAGAGGAATTTTGTTTTGGTTGAATATGGGGACTAAAGATGACATAATGAAAGTAGCATCACCTAAATCGCCTATACAAGGCAAGAGAGCCACTCTCTCTCTCTCTCTCTCTCTCTCTCTCTCTCCTTTCTTGCCTTCTAAGAGTATTTAAAAGAAGTTACCAAGTGAGGGAGAATGTACAATTCTAGAAGGAGAAAACTTTATAATAAAAAATGACCAGGTTTTTACCTCTTACCTTTGTATATATATGTTTATATGATGACTATACATCAAATAGGGTGCTAAAGTTAGTATTTTTATGGTTGCTTGATGTAGGCCTTGATTCATAGATATCTTGATTAGGGTTCTTTTGATGATCATGAAATTATCTGTTCTAGTTCTCTAATTTCATATGATTTAAATTATTTTAGGGCTAGTATGCATACCATGATAGTTATTATTAATATATAAAAAGATTTAAATGTTCAAAGTGTACATGTTTATTCACCTATTCATTGTGTGGATGGATTGTATATTATTGCTTGAACCTTGAAACATAGATAGTTTAATATGAATAATGGTCTTGAATAAAAAGAACAAATGATAATAGTTTCAGGTGATAGTATTCACCTGTATCTAATGACATTCATCCATTGTAATGAAAGAACAAAAGAGATAGTTCACCCGTATTAAAGTTATCTCACCTGAAGGTGACTTTGATCACCCGTAGGTGATCAGCAACATGTGACTTTTACTAAGAAATATTCTAAGTGCTATTCAACTAAATGTAGTACAGTCCACACGTAATAATACTTTTCACCAAAGGTGAACTTTGTCACCGGTACTTGATGAGTTGCCCGCATCTAACCATACTTAGCCACATTTCATGTCTTCATAAGTATTGTTTATGCTTAAGTGCGGCATATATGTTTCCTAGAGCCATATTTTCTAAACGAACTAAGGCCAATCCAAATTGATCTTATATGCTACCTGAATTTGATAGGAAAGACAACAACTTGAGTGCGGAGAAGGGGAAAGGGCGCTCGAAGCAAAAGGAAAGAGAAAGACGAAAATCTGAATTTGAAGCCTCCTTAAGCCCGGCTTAGCTTCAGGTACGTGAGGGGAACTACTCAGAAATGTCTTAGTTGGTTAAGGAGTGACCGATCCGGTCAGTCAAAAAAGAAAAATAAAAAAAGTGACATCGGGACTTATTAGAGATCGAGATAATCGCCATAAAGTGAAGACAGAAACCACGCAAAGGTGTGTTTGTATCAAAACTGAGTAGACAAGAAGGTTGTCATTGGGGAGGATACTATTGACCAAATCTCATATTGTTTATCAAAGGTAAACCTAGTCATAAGCATGTGATATACTCTAAAACATTCTAAGTGCAGATTCACTCATATATGAATATCTTCACTCGCATGTGACCCATCTTCACTTGAATATGAACCCTTTATCCCCATCTAACTATACTTAGACTCATTTCAAGATAATGCCTAAAGTGATAAGGAGTTTTTATGCCTGATGTGACTTATATATGTGTATCATGATGTATAATCTAAGATAGTATGAATAATAAAGTACCATAAACAATATAATTAATGAAAAGCCAATGTTAAAGTGCTAAATTTAAAATGTGTAAAGTAAGAAATAAAGATACGGTACTATTACGATAAAGTGATAAAGAATGAAAAGAAACGTAATAGAAATTATAGAATGTAAAGGAGCCTAAAATACTAAAGTTATATGTGAAACTAAAGTTTAAAAGTCTTAAAGTCTGATAGGAGTCTGCATTTGTTGCATTCTCATGTTGTTAAAAGATATGCCTTGTATAGTGTCATCTGATAGGATATATATCTTGTGTACACTCACCCGATAGGAGTTGTGAGTTTCCATAGGTTAAACATACATATATATATATATATAAGATTTACAAGTAGCAATTCATGTCAATGGTTATGAATTATGCAAGTTTATAGAACACATATAGCTACAATCAAACCTTGACAGATTACAAGATTACACGAATAAACGATTAGCTAAGTGTACTTCGATTAACCAAACAGGCTTGTCAGGCCCATAGATCTATGACGTCGCCAGGCTAGCAATAGTTAATGATTGTCAACATATAATGTATCTCATATAACACTCACAATAATACCAACAACCATGAAAAAAAGTAAAGATGAATTGCATGTGCGTTACAAGTATAAAAAGTTTACAAGTGTAAGTTAATAAGGTTAACATGTTTCACCCTAAAAGTTGTGAAATAAAGTAAAAAGGAGGCATGGAGAACTCCTATTTAGAAATTTTTAATATTTGTTTTGAAGGTCAAAAAGGCCCACAAAAAAAATACACGAGGTTCCTCAGATTCGAACCAGGGACCTCCTATTTAGGGGTCATGTATTTTACCAGTGAATCAAAGGCCTCAGCCTCGCTAAGGATTGATTCTAAAAACTTTAAAACATTAAATACCTAATACCCCCAAACCATAAGAACCCTAGAATGTTTGTGAATCAAATTGAACATCTGTTTGATGTTCTTAACCAAATTAACCATGGGGCTTTTGTTTCCCATGCTTAATTGAGCGTAAACATGTATTTACTTACTTGATTAAGATTGAATTGTAGTGTTTATGCTCGGTAAAGCTTCGGTTCACTCGTGAATGAATAGGGCACTTGAAGTCGATGATTGAGTGAATTTTTCGAGCAATAGGGGTTCAGAAAGTTAAAAGGTTCATATGGAAGCTTTCCCCTCTGTTAAATAGTCCCAATTTGTACGTTAAGGTGCCGAACGAGTTTTGGTTCTTGTTCGATCAATTCGGTTACAATTAGATGTTTAATTGATGGTTTAACTCGAATTAAACTATGCATTAGCTTGGCAATGATTATCCGAATATTTCTGTTCGATTAATTTGACTAATGATCAACCTTCGTACATTAAACGGGTATAAGTCGATTGAGGTGTTTGTTTTAGTTCGAATCCCTTTAATGTCGAGTTTTAAAGTCAAATTAAGTCATGGGTTCGAGTCCGAGGTGTCCCTCCGAGTCGATTAGCACCAATTTAAGTCAAAATAGTAGTCAAACCCTTCGGGTTTGGCCTTGCCGGTGCCGCGCCGGAGTTATGCCGGCTGGCGGCCGAAATGTCGGGCAAAAGAGGGAAAAAAACAAAGGTTTTTATTAATTACAGCTTTGGTCCATGTAGTTTTATTTGTTGTTATTTTATGCCCAAAGTTACCATTTAAAGTTTGTAAAATGTCAAATACCCGCCCTTAATCATAAGTTTAAGATTGATTTTTTTAACTTGTTAACTTTTATAACTTATTATCAATATAGTTTTTGTTATTACTATCTTATTATTATTATTATTATAATAATTATTGTATTTATTATTGTTTTTATAAATACTATCATTGTTATTATTATTATTATTATTATTATTATTATTATTATTATTATTTAATTAACTTAGAAACTTTAAATTAAACAAGGAATCAAGCATGAATAGCCGATCAAGTTTCATAAATGGCATAAATAGCATTTACAAGAACATCATAACTTAACTTTTTAATTTAACAAAAAAACGAGATATTACAGTCTCCCCAACTTATAAGAATTTTGTCTTGAAATTATGAATGAAACTATACGAATAAAGACGGGTATTTTTTCTTCATATGCTCCTTATGTTCTCAAGTGAACTCAGCTCCATGCTTATTCTCCCTGTAAACCTTGATGATTAGAGTAGTTGTGGTTCTAGTCTTCTTCATAATGCGATCCATGATTTCAATGGGTTTCTGTACAAAGTGTAATGACTTATCGATCTGGATGTCTTTCAACGGAACATGCAGACTTTCGTCAGCCAAACACTTTTTCAAATTTGAGACGTGGAACACAAGATGAACTCCACTAAGGTCGGAAGGTTGTTCCAGTTTGTAAGCCACTTTCCCAATCCTTTTTAGGATCTTGAAAGGTCCTACAAACCTTGGAGCCAATTGACCCTTCTTTCCAAAGCGAACAATGCCCTTCCACGGTGAGACCTTAAGAAGAACCATATCCTCAACTTGGAACTCCAATGGCTTATGTCGCTTATCGGCATTGCTCTTTTGTCGACTTCTTGCCACTTCAAGGTTCTTGCGAATAATAGAGACTTTATCGGTCGTTTCTTGTATAAGTTCAGGACCAGTGATGAAATTTTCTCCAATTTCGGTCCAGCAGATCGGTGAATGACATTTACGACCATAAAGTGCTTCGAATGGTGCCATCTTGATACTCAAGTGGTAACTATTGTTATACGAAGATTCCGTGAGCGGTAAATGTGTATCCCAATCACCACCAAAGTCAAGGACACAGAGGCATAGCAAATCCTCCAAGGTTTGGATGGTTTTCTCGGTTTGACCGTCTATTTGAGGATGGTAAGTCGTGCTTAGATCCAATTGAGTACCCAAGATTTCTTGCATAAACGACCAAAAGTGTGAAGTGAAACGAGCGTCTTGGTCGGATATGATGTGCAAAGGTACCCCATGATGACTTACAATTTCATCAACGTATATACGAGCCAACCTTGATGTCTTGTAAGTGTCACGTATAGGTATGAAATGTGCTGATTTAGACAATCGGTCAACGATCACCCATATGCTATCATGTCCACGGGAGGTTCGGGGTTGCTTGTTTATGAAGTCCATGGATATATGTTCCTATTTCCACATAGGAATCTCAGGTTGTTCAAGTAATCCACTTGGACGTTGATGTTCGACTTTAACCTTCGTACACATGAGGCACTTAGCTACATAAGTTACTATGTCTTTCTTCATTCCAGGCCACCAATATTGACCACGCAAGTCCATGTATATCTTATCGGATCTAGGATGAATAGAATAACGAGTTTGATGAGCTTCATTCATTATAAAGGTACAAAGATTATCACGATTTGGAATCCAAATTCGATTCACGAAGTACATCAACGCATTGGGCTTTGTTTCCAATCGAGCTAGAAGGTTATGCTCCAATTCATCCTTCATTCTTCCTTCTTGTTGAATCGCTTGTTGAGTCTCTAGGATACTATACTCGATGTCACTTTCTATCCTCAAGTTTTGTAGCAGTACAATAGTCTCGTTGACATTTAGACAAATTTTGGTATCAAACTCTCCCAAAGTGTCAAACCATTGGCGTCGATCACGAATTTCTTAAACGAGATCATCTTGTTATGAACCTTTTGACTTAGTGAATCGGCCACAACATTGGCTTTACTAGGATGGTAACGAATGTCACAGTTGTAACCACTAATTAACTCCACCCAACGTCGTTGTCTCATATTGAGATCTTTTTGATTAAAAACGTGTTGAAGGCTTTTGTGATCAGTGTAGACTATGCA
>BJCM01052653.1:0-11609 GCA_018326385.1 Flaveria bidentis | reverse complement strand
ATACTTCGGAAGAGGCTGCTTCTTCCAAGGCTTGGAGACTTCTTCTTTTCATCATACTTCGGAAGTGGTCTTTACTTTATTCTTCTAAGTCTTGAACTTCGGAAGTATGCATTTGTCTTCGGAAGTAGAGTTCTGTCTTCTGAAGTTGGACTTTCCCTTTGTCTTCAGAAGAGCTCTACAACCTTCGGAAGTTCCACGATAAGCTTCGGAAGCCTTTGCATGCAGCACCAAAATAACTTAAGTGATCTAGTTTTGGTTGCATTAGCCTTCTTCTTGATCCAACAACTATAATATCATGGACACACACCATATGAATCTATACCAAAGAAGCAAACATGAAGATTTTTGTATGTAACACCCGGATATTTTCTTTGAATCCGACGAAAGAAGAAAAGAAATAAAGTCCAAAGTCAAGGGACCAAACTCGCCAACAAGAGAAAGTTGGGTGAATTGAAGTATTTGAAGGGAGAGGACAGCCCTTACCCTCTCCCCACACCCAAAATTCAGTAAAGAAAAGAGAGGAGAAGAAGAAAGAGAGAAAAGAGGGAAAAAGTTGGTTCTGGTTGATTCAAGTGAGCAAAATCATCGTGTAGTGGGTCCAATCGAAGATCTACTTCTCGGTGTGTTTTTGGTCGATTTTAGGGCTGGAACACATCTAAAAACCCAATTTTGTATGTGTGTGTGTTTGACCCATTTGTATGTGTTTGCGTGTGATGCGTTTGGAGTTTGTTTCCGGGCTTGTGCGTGCTTGAATGGTGTTATGGTATGCATTCCTAAGGTTTAGGATGGTTGATTTGGGCTTAGAATGGGTTTGGATGAGCTTGGAAGTCGAAAATGGCAGATTGGGTTTGGGAGTGAGCTGTATTCTGCATAGTTAGGGCTATGCGATCGAATGGCATGCCAGTCGTGCGACTGAAGTCCACATGCATGCCAGTCGTGTGATTGAGGTTCAATTGCATGTGAGTCGTGCGAGTGGAGCCCATACGCCTTCCAGTCATGCGACTGAGGGTCATTCGCATGGGGAGTCATGCGACTGAGAGCCCATTCGCGTAAGTGCTCATCCGCATTAGTTTCATCTACATAAAGTGTTCATTCGCATTAGTTGCATTCGCATAGAACTCATCTGCATTGGGTTCATCCGCATTAGGTCCATTCGCATGGGTGTTCATTCGCATAGGTGTTCATTCGTATTGGTCTATTCGAATGATGTTCAGTCGCCTGAAGGCCATGCGACTGAAGGGTGCCTATACGCCCAAGTAGGGTTGGTGTACCCGAGGAAAACATAGTTATGTACTGACTTTTGGGGGAAAGTGCAGATGTAAGTTTTGACGTGGAAGATTCCCGTAAGTTCATGTAAGATGACTGTTGTGGTCATAGAGGTTAAGTTGGGCATAATGTATGATGTTGCATGTTTATGCATGATGTATGTTATGTATGTATGATGTTGCCCTATATGATGTTGATGATTGTGTAGGTTATGTTCCTTATTATGACGTATATTTATCTTTCCCGTGGCTTTACGTTGAATGTTAATGAATGAAATGAAAGTATTATGTAACGTAAAGTGAAAGATAATGAAAGAGGAACATGATAAATGCATGCGTTAATGAATGATGAAAGTAAAGAAAGTCTTGCAAGCCTTGTATGTCGGGACACGCCATTAAAAGGTGTTAGCCCAACGGTGTGTGGGTTTTCTACCCCGGGAGGATGCACATTGGGGTCTTTCTTTGTGATTGACCATTTGTATAGAACCATTTCTGCATACTCTAGGTACTGTGACCAGAGGTGTGGTGCACCGTTATAGAAGGTCTATGATAGGCCTAGGTCCAGTACCAGGAATAGAAGGGTATTGCACATGGCAATGGTACACCTAAACTCTACCCTAGATGATGTGACCAGAGGTGCGGAGCACCGTTATAGAAGGTCTATGATAGGCCTAGGTCCAGTACCAAGAACAAAAGGGTAAAGTTTATGGTTTGAAGGAAAGGAAAGATGTAATGATGAAAGAATGTGAAAGTTAATGACGTACGATTAATGAACGAAAGTTAAAGAATGAATGAATGAGTGATGAAGATGATAATGATATTATCTATGTGTACGTATGATGTATGATCGCATGAATGTAAAGAACGGTTTTAACGAAAGAAAAGTATGTTTTATTTTAAAATTAGAACTCACTCAACAACACTGACTTTTATGTGTTTCCAGTTAGCAGGTAATGGTTGCTGAGGATGGCAGGGGTCGGCTACTCAGCTCTTTTGGATGGCATTCTTTTGATTAATGTTTTTGCATTGTAATGCGAACAAACAATATTTTAAATGAATGTTGTATTAACTTGCAAAAGCATTTGTAATGATATGAAAAGTTATTTTTATGTTTCCGCTGCAATGTTTTAGGTATGATTAAATGTAAAATATATGTTTTATGTGCGATGATTGACCAGCTGTAAGCGTCCCGGAAACGGGGCCTTACAGTGTAATGTGAGCATGAAGAAATACAACATGTCTGGATGCTATTAGTTTTTATTTTCTAGTTTTAGTTTGTTGTTATTTTTAAATTTCAACTTATGTAGTATTGTTATTTTAGTTTTATTTTCTAGTGTTAGTTTTATTAAAAACTAAATACATTTTTAGTTTTATATAATATTAATTTTTAATTATATAGTTATTTAGTAGTTTATTTGTATTTAATTATTTCTTAAATAAAAAAACATTTGTTTATCAAATACAAATACTAAGGTGGTGATAATGTGGAAATAATAAGATTGCATGTAGGAATTATGGATATGATATTGTTGTAGGTGAAAATTGATGATCTGTCATTGGGTCATGTAAAAACCTAATTGACCTATACAAACAGGGTAAGTCGGGTATCGTTATCGTATCCACGAGAAGCATGTGGTTAGTGTTACATGATTTGTTTAATTATTTAATTTAAGTTACTCAACTAAAACTAAATCATTGGATACTTAAACTATTGCCTCTTGGCTGTGAAAATTGGATTTGGGAATGATTAACAATTTAACTAAGAAAATAACTTGCAAATAATGAAAAGTGGTGAGAAGACGATTATGAAAAAGGATAATCCACCCTAGGTTTCAGGTTTAATTTTCGGTAATTGTTTAGTCCAACTTGGTGAAAATCCTTAACGGAGATTCTATGAGAAATGATATCAGTAATCAAGACTTAATGGGTCTTAATACACAATACCAATTCAATTAGAAACCAAAAGTTTACAACCATACGATCCGCGCAACATCATATGATATTCAAAAAAGGATAACCAAAACAATTGTTTAAATAATCAAAACACAAGTTAAACTTATAAAAGAACTTAATGAGTTCTAAAGTTTAATCTCAACACAAGTCAAACACAAACGAGAACCTAATCTCGCAAAACCTATTACCCAAAGTAGATCACAAGAATACTAGCCGCTTGTTGTTCTTGAATGATCTTCAAAACCGCATTGGAATATGATTTGATGGATTAGAATGAGTTGGAGAAGTGGAAGAAACCTCCAGAATGTCCATAGTTTGTCCTTTTTTGCTTCTAATACGAATTAGGGTTTATAGAATTGATAACCATCCTTAAATACGGTCAAAATCCGGAGAATTACGTCAAATCTGACTATATGACGTAAGTTACATCCTTAGGACGTAAATTACGTCCTCCCCCATGATATGCGTGGTTAGCCTCTGTCTTACATCCTTAAATGTAGTTTACTTCTTTTAGGACGCAAGTTACGTCGTATGCTCATGTTGCACTAATTTTTCATCTTCTTTATCTTTTTTCATCCATATATTGTGTCCTTTCGTTTTTTCGTTAATTAAAAGTTAACTTTGTAATACACTTGTAAGGATTATTTATGTCATTTATGAAACTTTGAGGGCTTGTTTATGCTTGTTTGTTAGTAAATTTAGAAGTTAATAAATTAATTTTAAATAATAATAATAATAATAGTAATTACCACTTTTATTTATTATTATAAAATCTAACATTAAATTAAGATAATAAGAATAATAATAATAGCCAAAATTAAATAAAAATAAAATTAATAAAAATTAACAAATTATAAAAGTTACACAATTGATAAGTTATAAAAACATTTCAAACTTAATGTTTAATTAAGTTAAGGGGGGTATTTATGTAAATTTTGAAAGTTCAAATCAAGTTTTACAGGGACTAATAGTGTAGATTTCTTAAACCCAAATCCTTTTCCCTCTTTCCACCGTCGACCACCTCCGGCGAGGCCCAAGACGTCTTAAACCCTTCAAATTATGAACCAAATCATTCCCAATCGATTCGTGAACATGTTTCGAACTTAAACACACGCTTTTTAATTGAGTTAAACAACGATTATGAACACAAACAATCCAAGCAACCGAAGCCTTTAATCGTAGAACCGTTCAATCATAGAAACTCTATAATAATCAAATTAAATGAATCATAATCGAACGTTAAACTAATCCTAAGCTATTATCGAAGTCAATTCCATCTGAAACACACGAAATCGTCTCATTCGATTCTCTCTTCATCGCGAACCTGCAACCCAATCGAAATCCACCTTCCAAGCAACCTAAACTGAAATTGATAAATGGCTTAGAGTCGTGAACATCCTCTAAAGCTTCACACGAAGTTAATTTGATTATTGTCATCATTTAAACATTAGTCGAACACAACGTTGGTAGCGGCTTGTTCTTCATATGTTCTTGTTGATTTAAACTTCAATCCGAATAATTAAAACCACCTATCTGCTCGATTTTACATGGGGAACAAAAGCCCATGATCACTAGCGTTAACAGTAATGAATTGGTGATCAATTTGTTGATTTCGAATTAGGGTTCATAGTTATTTGGGGATTTTCAACTCATTTGTGTTTATAAAATATGGGAATGGGTTTTTGTCAGGCATAGGCGCCCTAGCCTAATGGTAACCACTCCCATGTCATCCTTGAGGTCCCGGGTTTAAACCCGGGCACTCTCAAACATTTTTTAAGGATTTTCAACCTTTAAATAAATTATGGAAAATTTTTAATAATTATAAAATTATTTTTATAAACTTTAAATATTTTTAAGGACACCAATTTTTTTTTGTAATTATTAAATTTAAATAATTCTTTTAATAAAACAATTTAACAAAGGTTATTCTTGGATTATTTCTTATAAAATGAATTTAAATAATAGTTTAAATTAATAAATTATTATTGGCCAATACTTTAATTATTGTTTAATCATATTTATCTCAAATAATTATAAAAAATTATTTACATCTTATATTTAAACTTCACAAATTATTATAAAGGATTTAATTTTTTTTCTCCATATTAAATTACCTAAATGGTATATTTCTTTTCATTGGATAAAAATATATTTTATTTCATTAGCAAACCTTATTTATTTATAAAAACTCCAAATTTCTATTAAAACCCTAGTTCATGTTTAATCGTTAATATTACCTTTAAACTTAAACTTGAAGTATATACGTTAGGTATCTTGTAAAAGGAATCGTTGGAACACCGTTTATTTCTTGTTATCATCTTATATATATATATGTCATATGAGTTTTCATGCCCTTATTTTACTTTATTTCACACCTTTTTGGGGTTAAACATGTTAACGTATAAACTTACACTTGTAAACGTCTTGATACTTGTAAATGCACATGCAATTCACCTTTACTGTTGTCATGGTTATTTGTAATATTATGAGCCTTATATGATAGACATTATATGTTGACAATCATTAACTATTGCTAGTCCGATGACGTCATAGATCATAGGCCCGGCATGCCTATTTGGTGCTAAGCCGAGGTTATTGCTGGCTCCTGATGACATATGCTTGTTCATTATGAGAACCAAGTACGCTTAGCTAATCGTTATAACTTGTAATTAATATTCTTTTTCAAGATTTGAGTGTAGTTATATGTTATCTATAAACTTGTTTTATTTGTAACCATTGACATGAATTGCTACTTGTAAACTTTTATATATATATGTATGCTTAACCCATGAAAACTCATTAACTTTCAAAGTTGACCTTTATTTTTAACATATTTAAGGAAATGCACAAGGTTGATGCTTAACTTTTGAAGCATGCTTACACCTAGGACTTGGACCTAGGAAATAAATGACATGTCTTAAATTCTTGGAATTTTGAACTTATGTTACTTTATTTTGTTAAAACTTTTGGTTGTAATGCTTATTTAACTTATGGTTAATTATATTTACATTTAATGGTAGTGTTATGTGGCTGTAAACAATCTTAACCCTTACATCTCAACGATTCCACCGTTAAGAACTAGTTATGCTTACCTAGGGATTTTTGGGAGGAGTGAAAAACTATGGTCAATATACACAAGTTTATAAGACAATTGGAGTTAACTCACCTTGACGTGTCAATGTTTCCAAATGGTAATTTGTTACCAAATAGAATCATTCCATGTGTGTTTTATAAGTCTTGACTAATCTTTGTTTGATTTATTATCTTTTACCTCCAAATTTCTGTGACTAACTTAGTTTGTATCCAACATGTCTTGTCATCATGGAAAGCGTGGTAGCTACGGCTGCAAATTGGCCGCCATGATCGCCCGTCAAATGGCTGCCGTCATTCCGACCATGGTTGCCAAACTTAATAGTACCTTGATGACCAATTCTAGCAACAACAACAATGGTAATAGGCAAGGAGAGAATAGTGTGAATCAAGGGCAAAACAATCAAACCTGCACATTCAAGCACTTCAATTCAAGCAAACACACTAGCTTTAGTGGAAAGGAAGGAGCCACTAGACTTCTCGAGTGGGTCGAAAGCATGGAGAACACCTTCATCAACTATGAGTGTCCCGAGGCACTCAAAGTCCGTTACGCCACAAGTGTTTTTCAACAAAGGGAATTTACATGGTGGAATAGCGAGAAGGGAAACCGAGGTGCTGATGCTATGTTGGCACTAACTTAGGATGAATTTAAGAACATTGCCATTCAAAAGTTCTGCCCTAGAAGTGAACTACAAAAGTTAGAGGAAGAATTTTGGAATCTCAAGCAAGATGGTAGTGATCAGTTGGCCTACTCAACTAGGCATCACCAGTTGAGCATCCTATTGCCCTATATTGTCGACACTGTTTCTCGTAACATTGAGAAGTTCATCATGGGGGTTCCACTCCAAATCCAAGATGTTGTGGTGGGAAGTAGACCCACAACTTTAGAGGATGCCATTACCATCACACTCAACTCACTACAAACCACATTCGAGCGGGCACCTTGTCTGTCAAAGGTGCTAAAAAACTGAAAAGGCGATTCCTAAAGCATCTAAGGAGGGGAAGAATCAACCATCTTACAACAACAAGAAGCGCAAGTTCACACCGGCCCGAAACTTTGTTGTGGCTGCACCTAAGGTACCTTAAAGACAACTTGTTCTTGTTGCACAAACACCTGTTGCTATGGCCTATTCTGGTCCTCTACCATTATGCAATGTCTGTAGGTATCACCATGTGGGTAATACCCTGTGCCGCATCTGTTCATTGTGCGGTAAGTACGGACACTTGGTGGCTACTTGGCACCATGCACCAAACAATGTTGTGTTGGTTGCTAATCATGATAGCTACAACTATAGGGAACCTGGTCATTTTCACCCACAATGCCCTCATCTTGCGGGTAATGTTCCACAAGCCCGAGGACATGCTTTCAACATCAATGCAAACCAAGCACAAGCAAACAACGATGTGGTGAACGGTATGTCAAATCCAACCTTAACTTTTATGATCTAAGATTCTTTTGTTGCTTTACCTGTATAGTTAAACGTCTTTAAAACTGAACAAGTATGTTTCTTATTAATAAGTCCTATGCCTACGTTCGGTTTGATTCTGTAGCCGATAAAAGTTTTGTGTCGTTAGAATTTGAGCATATACTTGCTAAGACACATACGAAATTAGAAAGACCTCTTACTGTCAAATTCGCCAATGGAGAACTCGTTACCGTTGATGTCGTTATTCGTGATTGCATTTTGAGCCTACACGAACATGATTTTCTTATCGATCTTATTCCTATGAAAATCAAAAGCCTTGTCGTTATCATTGGCATGGTTGGTTAGCCAAACATCATGCGGAATTTATTTGTTTCGAGAAGTGCATTCAAATTCCTTTACCTTTGGGGGATACATTGGAAGTGTTCAGTGAAAAATCCTCCATAGGACTAAAACTTATATCGTGTACTCAAGCCCGAAAATTCCTAAGCAAGAATTACATGGCTTTCATGGCCTACATGGTCAACATGAAAGTCAAAAGGAAAGAATTTAAGGATGTCCTGAGTGTGCGAGACTTTCCAGAAGTGTTTCCTGATAACCTTAGTGGTTTACCTCCCGTGCGTGAAGTCGATTTTAAGATCGATTTGATTCCGGGAGCGAATCCCGTGGCTAAGTCACCATATCGACTTGCACCATCGGAAATGCAAGAGCTAGCTAGTCAACTTTAAGAACTGTTCGACAAGGGTTTTATCCGTCCTAGCTCTTCGCCTTGGGGTGCAACTGTTCTGTTCGTGAAGAAGAAAGATGGATTGTCTCGTATGTGCATCGATTATCGTGAGCTTAACAAACTTACCATCAAGAACCGCTACCCTTTTCCTCGTATCGATGATTTTTTTGACCAACTTCAAGGAGTTGCTATTTTCCCAAAGATTGACTTACGATCTGGCTATCATCAATTATGAGTTCATGATGATGATATCCCAAAAACTGTGTTTCGTACTCGATATGGACACTATGAGCTCATGGTTATGCCCTTTGGTTTAACAAATGCTCCTTCTATCTTTATGGATTTCATGAATTAAGTGTGCAAGCCGTATCTAAACAAGTTTGTGATTGTCTTTATTGATGACATACTTATCTATTCCAAGTCCAAAACCGATCATGAACTTCACTTGCGACAAGTTCTTGGGCTATTGAAGAAAGAACAACTGTACCTAAAGTTCTCAAAGTGCGATTTTGGGTTGAAGAGGTCCAATTTCTAGGACACGTGGTGAATAGCCAAGGAATTCACGTTGACCCTGCAAAGGTGGAAGCTGTGAAAAATTGGTGTGTTCCTACAACCCCAACCGAAGTTCGTTCTTTCCTTGGTCTTGCTGGCTATTATCGATGTTTCATTGCCAACTTCTCTAGAATTGCAAAGTTGCTTACTTCTTTGACTCAATCTGAACAAGAAGAAGCCTTTGAAGAATTAAAGCACAAGCTATGTAATGCTCCTATCTTGACCCTTTCCTATGGAAACGATGATTTCACTGTATACTTAATGCATCTAGACAAGGCCTTGGCTGTGCTCTCATGCAAAGAGAAAAGGTCATAGCATATGCATCAAGACAATTGAAGGTCTATGAGGTGAATTACACGACCCATGATCTTGAACTTGGTGTTGTGGTTTTTGCCTTAAAGATTTGGAGGCATTACCTTTATGGTACGCAATGTATAGTCTACACCAATCACAAAATCCTTCAACATGTTTTCAATCAAAAGGATCTCACCATAAGATAACGTCGTTGGGTTGAGTTGATTAGTGATTATGACTGTGACATTCATTATCATCCTGGAAAGATGAATGTCGTAGCCGATGCTCTAAGTCAAAAGATTCATAACAAGATGGTTTCGTTTTAATAAATTCGCGATCGACAACAATAGTTTGATACCTTAGGGGAATTCGATACTAAGATTCATCTGGATATTAACGAGACTAAGTGATGCTGCAAAATTTGAGTATTGAGAATGACATCGAGACTTGTTTCTTGGAGGCTTAGCAAGCGGTTCAAGAGGAAAGAAAAATGGTTGAAGAAATGGAGTACAATTTCGAGCTCAACTAAAAACGAAACCCAATGGAATGTTGTACTTCTTGAATCGAATTTGGGTTCCTGTGAAGGCGCTGGATCGGTAGACATCCGAGCGTGTTCTTGACAGAAGGAAACAAAACCAAAAACCAAGAGACAAACAATAACATGAACTATAATAAAATGGTTTCATTGATAAAACCTAATAATTAAAAGCTCTTTACAACATAAGAATCACGACTCTTGGCAAGAGGAGATCGAGCATGATCTCCCTTCTCATCCGGCAGCACCTAGGCCCCAGGCACACTCCTTAAAAACCTTTTACACAATGAAACTAGTATATATAGGCCTCAGCCCATATCAGATATGACTAGGCCCATTCGTAAGATTGGGTCATGCATATGGTTCAATCGTACGACTGGACCATACTTATGGTTCAGTCTTACAAATGGCCCAATCGCATCTCTTAGTCGCACGACTGGGCCATTAGCATGGCTCAGTCGTACGACTGAGTCTCATTCGCATATGCTCCTACGAATGACCCAGTTTCATGTGTTTACAACATATCAGGTGTATTACATTAAGCTTAGACTATTCGACAAGCGACGGACACACTATAATGACAATATATGCTCCAACAAATTCCCCTTGGACGTTGATTGCGAATAGTTGATAACACCTCTTACAATCTTCTGTCAATCTTTGCTCTGGTTTCCAATAGAATCAAACGAAAAACCATATTAGCCAACGTTGTTGATCCATCAAGTTGCTATAGTATCCCTGAAAATGAATTTAGGCACAATAGCTTTCGTTTACTTTGCAGAACACCATCATAGCAGCAAGATTCCCCATATGACTGATTTTTCCAGATAATGACATGAACAGTTTTCCATTGCTTCAATCTTCACACAGACTAACCTGATTAACATTAACACCTGCAGAAATTCCCCCTCAAATTCAGCGTATCCCAATATATAAACATTGTGCTCTCATGGCGTCTTCATACGATGTATTGGGCAATAAGTAATGGGTTCCAATCCACAGCTGAAAATCTTAAACAAATCAGCATGCACTTAGATTCATCATCAGAAACCAGCTCACATCATCACTTTCTGATTGCGTCTTCAATTTCTCTAAACATGGATTCCCCCTAAGAATGAGAATCCTCTCTGTGCGGATAGATATAACTTGATTGGCCCATAAATACTCAGATGCTCCTGACTACCCCACAAAATCAGCACCAACTACTGACATCTTCTCTTCTCTCTTTTGTGTTCTAACTACAATCACCTATTCTAAATATCCAACGAATAATGGGGTATCCATCGAACTTATTTGACAAAAGAACCTCAATGTGAATGTTCTTCGCTCATCCTCAAATCTATGCAAAAGGTAGTTCTAGAACTTTTTTTGGTCTGGAACACCGTTCATTCGTATGACATGGAGTACAATTATCACATTCGTGTCAGTGGATAATATGAATGATATCTTCATGAGACTGGTCATAAAACTGGTCCAGTAGCATGACTGGTCATAAGACTGGTCCAATAGTATGACTGGACATAAGACTAGTCCAGTAGCATAACTTGTCATAAGACTGGTCCAGTCGTATTCCAGTCTTACGAATGGTCCAGTCGCATGGTCTAGTCTTTCGAAGGATCCATTAGCATGGTCCATTCGTACTAATGGTCCATTAACATGGTCCAATCGTACGAATGGTCCATTAGCATGATCCAGTCACACGAATAGTCCATTAGCATGGTCCAATCGTACGAATGGTCCATTAGCATGGTCCAGTCGCACGAATGGTC